>CABEEJ010000096.1:397495-452720 GCA_901482245.1 Timema douglasi
GATTTTTTTTTTTTTTAATTTTGGAGGAAACTCATCAATACGTGTCATATAAGAAAATACACACTTAAAAAAGTAAATAAATAAAGTCTAAAGTATTATAAAGTCAAATTTACTTCTCATTTCCATTCTTTGTTAGAGCCACTCTTCACACAATAAATTCATTTTAGTTTTTCTAATAGCTTACCAATGACAAGTAGAGTGAGTACTAAACAACATCGACCGGACACTGAGATACGTGTGCTACACTGACCAGAACGTTGAACGAAAACGAATATAGACAAAAAATACTTGACAAGAGAAAGGGGGACATGTATACGCATAAGAGCTTTTATTGGAATTCCAAATTGACGTCCTTCCTTTACTCATCTTAAGAGGTCACCAAATACGAGTGCAAATAGAATGCCATTGAATAAAAAAAACAACACCCTGCATTCTTTAACCTAGGGTTTCTCATCTCTTGGCTCTCCTTGCCCAGGCCAAATGATAGCCACAATGTACAATATTATGAATACGATCTGTGGATTTTGTTATATTAAAAGTTTGTGTTGAATTCCAAAACAGGGAGCCAAAACTTACTTTCGCATGAGAATGTCCAGCCTCGCTTGTCTAAGCGATATGGAACCTTATATATATATATATATATATATATAGTACGTTCCTTCCATTTCACAAGACTCTCAAGAAGTGTTCTTAAGGTCATTCGCTTAGGGAGCAATACTAATACTAAGAACGTTAGATGCAATGATTGTAAAAAGTTTTCGTGAAAGAGGAAAGAAGTTAAAAAAATATTTCTGGACCTCATTGTAAATATTGAAATTGACTAAAAGTGATAATCTCTTTAGAATACCTATAATTATAACTTAGAATAATATGTTTAATTAACAAGCTATCTAGCCCTCTATTCACTAAGTACAATCAAAACTATATATTTCACGATCTATACATCTCAGTTCAATATTTGAATAATTGAACAGTTACTGTCCTTTAAAAACAATCGTTTATTGCTAGATTGATAACTAGATTATTTTTGAATAGTGACAAAATGTACCAAGCAATTGGTATAGTGACGTAATGACTTTTTTGCTCACTTAACTTAAATAATAAATAATATCTACTTAAAACTCGTAGGATGTGTGAAAAGAAATAATATACACTGTCGCAAAAATATAATTCAATAGAGAGTATAGCATTCCAGCAAGAAGCAAAATGAAATAATACGCTTTATTATAGAAACACGAGAAAATAGGTAAGACTCAATTCACCAAAGATCATAACAATATGAGACCTATTTTTCAGACCTACATTTAAAATATATATGTTTAGTTATAGATAGAAAATTATGATTTTCGTAAAAATATTTTTCATTTTCTTATTTGAATAGTCCTACAGTATTTTTATGTAATTTTCTGTCACAGATAGTTGCAGAGATATGTTTCCAATTTGAAATACTCCTTTATGCAAAATACACTCTAAATAGTTTTCCCAGTAGAATCAGACGGGCCATTTTGTTTGTAATGTTCCGTGCCTAGATACAAATTTCAATAAAAATATTTAATATGGATTTTGAGAAAATCACTCTTTATTTTTCGCCCATATGTAAAATAATCTTATTTTAGAATAGGAAAGATAATTTGAGATAAATTGTATGGTACACCACAAAGAGTCTCTCATTCTTTTATCTTAAAACTATTAGTTGGACATGACCTTCAAACGGTTAAGCAGTATCAAAACTATATCAAATTAAAACGTTCAACATTTGGCTGTTCAATGTTTGATATTTATCTTTGTTGAATATCACTTTAACACGTCAGAAAAGTCTAAAAATGGACGGCTAAGTCAGCTAACACGTTTTGATTCCTGAAGGTTTATTTGAGGGGTTGTAAAAGTTGACCGGGGTTATGTAGCCAAGGCTTCCCACATTTAATTTGATGTTCACTGACCCCAGATCAGGACAAAGTCATGAAATCGCTTTTTCCCAAAGTGCATAATTCATGCACTAATCCTCCAGACTAATTGACTTGCAATCAATACCACACCAAAGTTATGTTTTATTTTAATTTTATAAATCTTTATGGAACCCCCTTCTCCATTTACTATTTACTCATTTTAAATTTTAAGGACCAGGTCTTTTTGATTATTTTCGGTAGTTCTTATACCAACCTCAAAAACTTTAATCTTCCAACACAATGAAAAGTAAGCTATTATTTAATTTTCGGAATATTGAAACCCTTATTGTCACCAACCTCCTTTTTAAATAGTAAAAGTTTAAAACATATTTTGTTATAAGAGTAATTTCTCCACATTTCTAGAAAATATACATTTTTCCTGCCCTAAAATGTACTTTTTTATTTTTTATTAACTCCTCACACTTCACCCAGCACTCCAACATCAATATTTTCTCCATTTATAAAATTCATTCTTTAATGGTTAATAGAGTGACCTTTAGACTTTCTTGGTAAATTTCAGGTTTCTACCACATAGAAAAATATATGTTTATATTTGGGGACTGGATCGCGAAAGAAATAATCTAAACAAGAGGAGGACTACACATGAATAACCCAAGGAACAAAGGACATATTATAAAAGAAAGCTCTAATGTACAAAAGCCTATCAAAGTTGTTGATCTCTTAGTAAACTTGTGACTCGTTCTTGAATATAAATATAAAGTTCAGTTGGGTAAGATTTTGGGGTATGGATGGGTGTGTATAATGCCCAAGCCTGAAATCACCAATGTACGCAAGAGACAGAAAATACTGAAGATTAATGTAAATAAGTGTGCGGTTCAACGTAATTTCCCTTTCCTATGGTTATAATGGTGAAATTTCCAGACGATACTAGAGTCTAAAACACAGTTGAACAAATCCAGTGAAACGTAATTCACAATGTGTACTAAGGCTTGGTAGAAAATTAAAATTTTTATGCAAGTGGAAAGAAAACTCCAGATAACTACATTCATCTTAAAAATTTAGGTTTATAAAAATGATGTGTGTGAAATTTTAAAACCTTCCACTACCTATTTAATAATTAATCTTAGAAATCTAAAATTTAATATTTAACTGGATATCTTGAGTTCTTTCTTTACCTTCCTGACAAATTTTAATTTTAAACCTCATATAATAATACATTTTTCAAAAAATGAGCCCCCATTTCCTAGAGCCTTATTTAAAAACTTACTAAATTTATATTTGTTTGGTTTATAGGTGCAATTTCGTTACCTTCCTCAAAGTCAATTTTCAATATTTCAGGCCAAGAGTTTGGGTAAATGTGGTGATGAGTGAGTAAGTGAGTCCAACAACTTTCTGCCCCTCTCCACCCTTATAGGGGAAGCAATTTGAAAGCCCTTTAAGTTATCTCACCCAATTCTAGGAAGGACTCTAATTTTAAGTTTCAATTTTTTTTATGTTCGTTGAATACAAATTCATTAGTGATCTTTGAAACTTCATTTTTTACCCCTTATTGATCAAATTTCATAAACCCACGTCTTATATTTTGCTTATGGCATAAAATACATCTTTGTGGCATATTTAAAATTTCTAAGCCCATGGTTTGAGGAAATACGATGATGAATGAGTGAGTGTGTGTTGCCTTTTGTATATGTAGCTTATAATTTTCCCGCGGCTTTGATCGCATTTATCAATATCAAAAAAATTGACAAAATAAAATGCTAGAAAATAATAAAAAATAGTTAAGAGCCATGTTTATTTTGCCTTACGAAGATTAACGAAGAAAAATTAACTTCACCCGATACCTTCACCCTCCACACAGCAGCTCATAGCACGTATTTATTACATACTAGCTTACCCTACAGACGTCGTTCTGCCAAAGGCTATTGGACTGTGGCAGTCCCACAAACTTATCTTTTCTGGTCAGGTTTTTCTGATGGCGTCGCTTATAAAGTGTACATTTGGTGATGAAATCTTTAGTTTTCAGTAATGGTCACCAAAACAAATAAGTTTGTGATACTATACAGTCACAAATGTGTAATTTAAACAAAAAATTGAATATAAACATATTTCAGACTGATCACTTTATTTATTGACTATCAAATAATTACCGTGATATCAACAATAAATTTGCATAATGTTAATATACTTTTCTATGTATTTTTAATGTCGTAATCATAAACAACAACTACTTACAAAATTCAGTTTTCTATTTCATACACTGAAATACTTTAGTAATATTATGTTAAATGATATGTTCACTGTAATGCTTTATGATAAACGATATTTTTTTATTACCTGGTGCGTAAACAAACAAAGCTGATGGTTTTCCAACACGCTAACAGGCAACATACAATTAGCCATTTGAGAAAAATGGGTTCTCAATATTAATGCCGCAAACATGGTATCTTAAGCATATTCATGCATATGTTGAGTAATTCCGATGTATATTGCTGGAATAATTGTCATCCGCCCGAAGTTCTCTTTATTTCCATCAGTATTATTCGCATTTCGAAGGTGAATATACTCTTCAGAACGGATTTTGGTCTGGTTTAACCTGATTAATGTCAATCGCTCTGTTTCAATTTTGACAAACATATCAACAGCATATTGGTGAAATAATCGACGACCTTTCAAGATTTGATTGTCTTCATTTTCACGGAACATCAGGTGGTATGAATAATAGTTAATTGAACTGACTTTTTTGTTGGTTTCGGCACCTGTAAATAAATTGACAGTGATTGAACTTATATATAATACATATAGTAGCTGATACAAACTCTTCATCGTTAAACTAAATTTTTATTTATCTGTAAGGAGATTTATCATCGTGATTGAGAAGTGATAACCATCTTCACCTTGCCGAAAGATGATGGGATATTATTATAGCGCATCATATGAGCGGTGTGTTTCATACACACGCTGTAACTGATCATTCCGGCGATGTAAAACAATATCACGGGCTTCCAAATTTTCTCCAACTATAACAATGGCCACTTCATCAATTGTTGGTGCATTGAAACGTCTTTCATGTTGGCCCACAGGAGTTTTATCAGCTCTAATTATAATTTTGTGATTATCATATGGCATGAGATCCAGTGCAGATTTGAACAATGTAATCAACTGATTGCATTGACGAAAGAAAGTTTGTAATTCTTCTACAATAGACCTCTTCACTGAATTGTTATGTGCACAACGCAGATCAATTTCTTGTGTTGAATTGCCCATGACATAAATTTGCAGGAATTTGTAGTCGCCTTCTGACACCGGCAACAGTGAACCTAAACGGTGTTATCTCTTGGCCTTGTATCTGTGAATTAAAAATATAGGTTTATTACTTTTGTTACAAAAACTATATAAGTCTGTTTGTTATATATTACCTTTTAAGTTGGCGTGAAATTGTCCCGAACTAAATTTTTTGCCCCAAATGAAGTCATTTGGAAGCAGTTATTATATTTTTGGATATAAGTAAGGAAATGTATTGAATCCGTTCCAGTTCCTGAAACCAATGAGTACAATGGCTCTGGGGCCGGAACCAATGGCACTTATTTCACTTTGCCATTTGCGCAACACAATCCAGCGGCTTCATTTTTGTATTTCAATGCCTTACAATGTGGGCAAACTGAGTTCATAGATCCAATAGCAACGCATTGGTAGACACTGTAGTTAATTGAAACATCGTAACTGAAAGCAGCTCGTTTCAAACCTGCCAGATTATTAGCTGAATGACGTAATGCACGGGTTTGTGATATCCTAATCCTTACAATTTCATTTCGATCTTCACGTTGCTTTGCAGTACAATTAGAGTGAAAATTAGCTTGGTTTCTAGCATTTCGAGTTCTTCGACCCAAATTGCTCTGCCCACGTCTTATAGGCGGCATGAGTCTTGAACTGAGTATAAATGGAAAGACACACAAAATAAAAATTCAACCAAAGATAAATCGAGGGACTTGTTGGTCGATTGTGAAGCGATTATTTAAAAACAACCAAGAAAATAACACGCGCTAATTGAGAATCTACTGAAAAACTGTCAAAAGTAAAACTGTATATCGTAGAAAGAGAAAGTGACAAATCTTCGGATGCATTCAAGTTGTTTATATTAATTTTAAGGTATTTGAATAAAACGAAATAGTAATTAAATGAATCTAAAGTCGATTTTAGGGTGTCTGAGATCGATTCACCTAATCAATTCATTGATAAAATCGATCTTTACAACCCCAAACAATCGATTCTTCGATTAATCTATCTCAGATCGCTATCTCTAGAATTGACAGCTAGGAAAAGTTTGAACGGGAAAAAGAAAAATGTGTTTTTTACGTTTTTCAATGCAGTTTTTCCCACCAATTTTTCTCTTTATATGAACCTTCCTCAGAATTCAACGAATATTAGAAAAAAAAAATTAGCTGAATTGGTCCAGCCATTCTCGAGTTTTGCTCTTAACAACACACTTAGCCATTCATTTTTATATATATAGTAACGCAATACCAGCCAAAAGCTCTATTCACTTCTTACAAACGTTTTTTCTCGACACTACTTTGCTTCCTGATGAGAGAGCGTTAAGCTTATCCTGTATTCTGAAAAAAATGATGAAAAACAAAATAAATCTTATTTCGACCCGCAGAGTAATTTTTGAGTCTACAGGCAATCAACAAACGGAAATACGGACAAACATTCTAAAAATTGAATATTCGGTATTCTTATCGTTAACTATACTACACATAAAAAAGATAAATCTCATCAAAATTCGAATGCTGTTGTGCCCGATCTTGCCACGGTAACACATTACAGTATCTTTTTTCATAATTAGTTTATAAAATTAACTACTGTTGAAAGTAGCCTAGTCTTAAATTATGTTTAAATATTAATCTTCTATAGTTTTAAATTGTGTTAATGTGATAAAAAAAACAAACAAGAAGTAGTCTGACTAAAATATAATGTCAAAATGGATATATAATTTCAACATGTGCTCAAAGACATACATCTTACACAATCTTTAAACATTTTGTCTGCTGGTGCTAGTAAAGAGATAAAGATGAGTGGCAAGGAAAATATATTTGATTGTCGTACAGTTAAAACAGATTAAAGTTGCTCTTTACTGTAAAGGTTTTCAATTTAGTAAAGAAATTATACATATTCAACGTTTCTGCAATAAACTGATCCGCTATTTAGCATCCACCATACTCAAAATTTAAGTTTTTTGAATTTTCCAGAGAACATTATAATAAAACCTATCGGCATTCTAAGTTTTAAATGTATATTTATATATATATCAATATGTATATTTATAATTAGTATTTGATCAAATCATGTGGCCTAACAGATATGAAAACTATATCAAATTAGGATGTTCAACAATCAACTGCATTATTTATATAGCTTCTTCTACAATACTAATATAACAATGACAATCCCAAAACAAATTTATCAACCACAACATTTTTAAAACATGCTTTCCAATAAGCATTAATCAGCAAATAAAATGAGTGCAAAAAGAATGAAATCTAAATAGAAGGCAATATTTGCCTAATAGGTGTGCAAATAATCTATACACATGGTTACAAAAACATATTGTAAAAAAGTGAATCACTGTTTAACAAAGAGCATAAATAAACTAATGGACTGCTAAGCTTATAGATTGATGCCTGTAAAATACAATACTCTACCACAGCAAAAAATGTTTTATAATATCTCGTGAAGATTTGATTCCCCTATTTCTTGGCACACCTTTCAAATTTAATTTTGCAATATTCTAAGATTATATATCGTTGTCTTTGTGGATGATTGCAAATATTTTAATTTTCTACCACAGAAAAAATGTGTTTATTCAATTAATTTTGAAATTCTACACCCATCATTTTGAAAGCCCCCTACCCTATATTCCTATTGTAAATACAATTCTTCTATACTTTTTTAGTATATAAACCTTCCTAGTAAACTTGAATTTTTAACCACACCAACATGTTTATATTATTAATAATTTTAAATCCACACCCTCTATTTTACCCACTCCCTCGATGTCACTAACCCTTGTTTGGAAATTATAAAGGTTCAAACTTATATAATGGTTATTTCTGTTCGTCTCTGTGTATGATTGTAAGCATTTAAATTTTTACCTTAAATGAAATGTTTTATTCTATAGATTTAGAAAATTTTATGGACGCAAATTTTCCAGTAATTGATTTTGAAATTTAAGTTTTTTTCAGTGTGATTGGTGTAGGCAAGTTATTTTGATATGTGTATGTCCATTTTAAATCATCTACAACAGTGAATAATACTATTTCTTAATTTTTGTACTTTTCAAAATCCCTCATTTCACCAATTTCTACCTAGAAATGTTCAATATTTAATAACTTTTCTGGGATTTGAAGTTATCCCATTAAATTCCTGGGCTCCAATAACTTTCTCTCTCTTAAAATTATAGTGTGTTTTTTTGTGAGATCGAGTAACAAGCCGACAAACAACATTTAATTTGTATTTATTAATACAATTTAAGCTTTATTAATCTCTTGTTGTTGGAGTTATAGTGATTATACATATACGTACAAACACACAATTACACATAGGTATAAACATTAAAAGTCAAATATTTATACATCCTATATTATTTATATGACTAGCATTGAAGTTCCCTGCGGTTCCCATGAGAAAAAAAATTTAGCTTAAAAGGGTGGAAAGAATAATAAATGTAAAAAGATCAAAAACTGTTAAAAGTAAGTATAATCAAAACAACTTTTTTAAATAGTAATGGAGTAAAAGCGTAGCAAGTATTAAAAGGGTAAAAAGGCAATCAGGGAAAAAAAGGTCAAAAAGTTTAATAACTTAGAGTAAGAATGTTAGAAAGTTGTAAATGGATGTAAAATATGCAAAGAATATGTCAAAATATTAATGATTAAATCGAATCGAAATTATTTTATAAATTCGACACCGCACTTAACTCATCTATTTATACTCGTATATATATCTTAAATTTCAGCAGGACAATCGGTATAGTGGTTTGAGCTTGATTGAGGAATCAACCATCAACAGTTAACAACTCATTTTTATATATTTAGATCAATAAAAGTAAAAAAAAAAAGATTTAGGCACATCCGTTATTTTCTTTAAATAATTATGTAAAGCTTAATAGTTTCATGGTTCTTCGTTTAGAATCCTTCCACAACAGCCCTCGCGCAGTCTAAAACTTCAGGCTCACAATATATGCAGTAACCAAAATTAAGGTTTCCCAAAGAACGTGTTTTATACCAAGTTTACTCTTTCGGTGTTTCTTGGTTCTTTAGCAACCCGAATAGTTAATCAGAACATCTAATTGGTCTAAATCAAAATGAATGTAAGAAAACGGAGTTTAAGAACTACATCTTAAAGATTTTACTAACAACTTATTTAAAGTTTAAAATTTCTTGAATAAGTATGTTTTAAGATTTGCTTCCCAGTAGACCTCACAAAAGTTCCACCATTTTTACTTTGCATGGCTTAGAAATTACACACACTGCAGGTCACTGGGTTTAAGGCGTCAAAATCTCAATATACTATCAACTCCTATTATAATGAACTACTACGGACCCATATATTTGGTTCACATGTCCAAATTCGTTGAAACCGAAATGTGTTTACACTTAACCATAGGCTATAGACGTATGGATAAATAAAACAAAATATCACACACAGAATACATTTTATTGAAATATATTAACTAACATTTAAATATCGTTTATGTGCTGTTGTTTTTTGTGTGGAGAGAGAGGAGTGGATGTAGCACTGGGTTGAAGGTTGGAGGAAGCTCATGGGTTTGAGTTGAGCTCTTCCTCGTTTTAACTGTCCTGAGCCGGACGGGACAAGTGGCTCCCCCTCTCTGACTGGGGTATGTTCGTCATCCGGTAATCCTGGCAAAGTGCCTCCTCGTGGCTACCCCTGAGTAAAGTCTGGAGGGTTTAACTCAAAGGGTGGCTAAATATCTATCGAGATCTCTGTGGGAGTGAATGGATGGAGGATATAGGGGGAAGTTCCCCCCTTAATTACCTCACACTAACCAGTTGGTATTTAGTACCATCCGGGAAAGCTGGTCAGGCCACTTCCACCAGGTCCCCACTGAGTAACGCAGGTTGAAAGTTCCTTGGAATGATTCCTGAGGCAAGGCACCTGACCTCCTGTGAGGGACAAACACCCTTACGTGAAAGTCCAGCACTCAAGGAAGGACGAACCAACTGTCCCTATCGAGGGAAGCAGGCCTAGGTGAAGGGGTTTTCCCAGATGTCCGGTGATGACAGGGTTTAAGGCAGACATGTGTTAGGGATTACTAAATTGATCACTGCGCTTGTAATTTATGAATTGCTACTTTAGAAAAACACAGCTATGATGAATCAGAGGAGCCTCGTAAGAGGTGACTTTTCCGCAGACATGTGGCTTCAGAACCTTGACATGGCAGGTGTGTTTCCACCCTTGAAAAGTTACTGGCCTATATAAGGAGTCAGACTAGTAACGTAAGGTGTTCTATAATGTTTATTTTTGTATGTCGTCTCAATTGATATTTTTTATTCATCCTTCTCAATAGAATGCATTTTTCAACACTATTCAAATAGTACATATATTCAATAAACCTTAGAACTGGACTGAAATCTCCCAAAATCTCTTTCACTGTTGGAACACTTTCTGTTCTCTCGTCTTAATCAGCTTCAATATAATTTAGTGCTGTGTTGGAACCACATTTCACAGCCTCAATGGTAGATTCAACCCATGATATTTAATTTTTTATAAGTCCATACTTCTGATTTATTTGGTGGCCGAATGTTCTTAGGCATCACTCTCTAAATATACTCTACTTCTGTTGACGGGAAGGTCACGGTTTGAATCTAGGATGGGTGTTCTGTGGGTGTTTTTTCTTAGTAGTTTTCCACTCTACCTTTACGATAATATGAATACATTTTCTCGATAATCTAGAATTCATAATCTTTAATACACTAGCATAATTGTATTATATTCGGATGAAGGTATATGAAAGGTGGATAGAAACATATAACAGGTGACAAGCACAATATGGCTTTTACAATGAAAAGAAGAACACAATTCACAATTTACATTGCTTCCATTGGACAAAGAGGTAATGGTTGACTCTTAAAGAAAATCAATCGTCACCGCCCAATCTCCCGATCTAGGTTTCATTCTATCAGAACTCCTCCCTGATGAGTTGCCGTAGAGTGAAACCTAGATCGGGGGATTAGGTGACGATTGATTTTATTTAAGAAGCAACCATTTCCTCTTTGTCCAATGGTAGCAATACATATTGTAAACTGTGTTCTTCTTTTCATTGTAAAAGCCATATTGTGCTCGTCCCCTTTTATATGTTTCTGTCCATGTTTCCTATACCTTCGTACAGATATAATACAATTACCTCATAAAGGGTAAAGAGGTTTTTCTTACACTAGCTTAATTATTAATTAAGTATACAACCCGAAAGTGTAGTAAGACGAAGTGCTAAGAAAAAAAAAAATCAACATCAAAAGTCACACATTAGGTAGCTAAACCACCGTGCCGTAAACTGTCTGAATAGTGGCTATTTCCAAACTCATTCACATCAGGTTGGCAATAGCTATATAATAAAGCAAAATGGCCTCTCTTTTCTTTGCTTCAACCGCTGTATTCTAAGCCGGTAGGCTTGGGTAAAGTGGCGATCTGCATTAAGGTCTCAATATAAGTAAACTACATAAGTCTATTAATAAAACGCCTTTAGTTCACATCTTCAGGGCATCCCTGAGTTCCTTTGCAAAATTTCTAGATCTTGAAGATACATTGTTACACACAAATGTGCTGTACATAAGAATCGATTTGATTATATGCTAGTCTAATCTTGCGTTTAGGCTGCCTTTTAATGGGATAGTTATGATAGTTTTATGAATATGTATATTTTTCAATATAGAATTTAAAATAAATGTTATATTCTACCTATGTGTGGTTTTATTTGTTAAAGAAGCACTGTGTGTATACATATGTTATAGTATTGCGTCTTACTACCCGTCCAGTTTATACGCTTAAGTTTAAGTTACGCTAATGGATTAGGAATTTGGAATGCAGAATTTAGAAGAAGTGAACCCACATTTGCGTGGATGGAAAGTGGAAAACCGTTTAGGAAAAACACCCCCTGTTGCCCCGACCAAGATTCAAACTCCAATCTTCCCGTCTTTGGAAGTCTGGCTCAACATGAGACAAACGCTTTAGACAACTACGCTAGCAAAGCAGGTGTGTGCATAATACTGTGTATACGAAGCCACCAACACAAATTATAGTTTAGCCTTGAATTTAGTAAGATGTTTGTTTCAATACACAAACGTTCGTTGGCAAGAATATTTATATTTAGTTTGTTAATCCCTCCAAACCCCACGTTATCAAAGTGACTTACAAATAAGATTCATACATTAAAAATTAATACATTTGAATACAAATTTAAGATGCAAATGTAAACAAAATAACATTAGGTTTCTTAGACACTACTTTGCTCGATTATGTGAAAACGTGATTTTATATAACTTACCCTGTATTTTGAAAATAGGTCGCAACAGAAAATGTCCCACAACAATTCATTGAGTACTTTTGAGATTGCTGGTTGTAAATAAAGACTGAAAATTAAAAATTTAGATATTTTTACATAGATTTACTAAAATCTTGTTAAATAGGTAATTTGAAAAATGTATATACATTATTACAGAATCATTCCACCAAAAAGCATAAATGAAATAACATACAATGTTACAGAAACATTGATAAGATAGAAACATATCTCTCTAGCCAACAAATCAAAACAACCAACTTGACTTCAACGAAATGAATAATACATATATTTACTTATAGCTCAGTAACTATTGATTTTATACAAGTATATATTTTGATTAAAAATTTTTACTTTTAATGGTAGGCCTACTACAATTTATCGTTTATATGTTATTTTTTGGTCTCAAATAGTTGTGGATATATGATTAAAATTGGGAATTGCTGCCAATGTAAATTATTCTGTCATTCTCATGGAAAAATGAGAGTTGTCATTTTGTTAGTATTGTAATACTAAACAGTACAAAATGTTATGAAAATCATTAGGTCGATACTTGAGAAAATCGGTTTGATCACTTTTTGCCCTTAAGTAAACTATCGTTAATTTTTGGGTTATATATTTAATTTTAAAACCCCTTGGGGAACCCTATGAAAACCTACATCAAAAATTCAGACCAATTAATTAAATGGATTTGGTTCTAGGCCAAGATACAGACACACAGACATACATACAAGTATAATCGCAAAAAACAACTTATTCGTATTAAAGGAGACATTTAACGTTGACATCCATCAAAATCTTGAACTATATTTTTTGTAACTATCACAAAACTTCCTCTCTTCTAGGGTTCCAGAGAAAGTAAAGGTGAGATAAACAGATAACATTAATATCATTCTAAACAGATTTGTAAAATCAACTATTTTTATATCATATACAACTCAAACCAAGTGTTACAATATAGGGATATTTGTTCTTCATTAAGAAAAATGTATATCACCAAGAAGTTTACCATTCAAAATTTAAAAAATTATATTTTAAAAAGTTAAATAAACGCTTTCACCTGTCCTAAACTCGATGTTATTAACTGAAAGCCCTGAGAGCATTTGTTAATAAGATATGCTTTATGATTCAAACCTTTTCACGTATCCTAAATTCCAGCTAATTGTGTGTATGTTGTGCTATTAAGGTGAGTTTAGTTAGCTAATTTTTATGATTTTTTTTTAAGATTATTTAGAAATAGCTAGGAACGATGTACTATCATGATTATTAAAAGATTTGTTTCATTTAAAATAGATACAGGTATTTATTAGAGGAAAGAGAAGATTACACATTGTATTCATTATATTAACCGTTAAAAATTGCCGTTTATGGTTCCTGGTAGCTGTTTATATAAAAATTGCTCAAACAAAAATAACACTTTTTTAATTAAAATATAAATCTAACGAGTTTTCCACAAACAACCCTATAAAATTAAGATGCCTTTTATATAATAAAAATAAGTGCTTATATATCATATGTTACTTTATTATTATTATTATTATTTCAGCAAACTTGCCCCTTTCTATTACGTTACCCCTTCAGCGTCAAGTGTAGGAAGAATTTCCGCTAGGAACGTCCTATGGATTCTTCTACCCCAACCCATACCCCTTCCCCAATAGAACTTTGGTCTCTAAAAGTGACCAAGCATTGCAATCTCCCCTCTACCCCCACATTTCTACTATTCACCTTCCTAACAATAACATGAATCCCTACTGTTTCCTTGTACCATTCTATGGAACTCTTCCTACCCATTCTCATGTATCCGTCCGTCTCTGTTCCACTCTGTCTCATCAATCCTTGGGTGTTACTTTTACTTTCAATCTTCGCACCGGAATCAGATGAATTCTACTAGATCCTTTTTGTTCAATCGTGTCGGTTGACATTACTGTCGTACATTGCTCAAGCCTAGGGAAATTTAGAGACACACGTGAATTATATTTGTTTTCATTATAATTGGTTCATACATAATGATTATATTTTCCTACAAATTTATAAAGGGAAGTACATTCAGGTTTTACCATTTATGTCTTATTAAAAATCTTAAATTCTGATAGCCCAGACGGGTTGTAAGACATGGGGAAAAAAGTAACGTTGATTATATCTTTTATTGGCTTCATAGTGGTTCATTTTTAAAATTTAAAGCTTGAGAAATATTTACTATCCCTACTAATTATAGAAACATGTTTTGATGTTTATTGATTGAGATAACTGGAACAGATTAACTGATTGTGATGCAGTTTTGTGGTTTGTAGTATATCTAGACATGCACGTCTTAGCATATAATTTACTTCGCTAAAACTTCAAACAAGCTATAATGGATTCTTGAATATTTAATAACCAGTGAATAATCTATTGATATGAAGGTCACAAAGAACAAACATCTAATTAAAATGAAAAAGAAAGTAAAGTATATATTTCAATTTGAAATCAAAATAGTATTTTAATATATTTCTACTTATGTATCTCTACTGATCTACTCCATTCATTTTTACTATAATATTTGTCCTTTTTAATAATATATATTGTCAAATTTCAAGAAATTTAAAAGTACCTAACATATTTACTCAGATATATTCTAATTTTATTATATTTTATAATATAGAATGAGATTAAAATGTCGCATAAGACCTCAAATGAAGATTTAATAAAAATATGAGAGAATTCGAAACAACAATGTGATCATAAGAGGGGTCACCATATTGTTCTCACGAGAAGTCCAACAAAGTCTACGCGTCACTAGAGATGACAACGCCTGCCTGAAAAGATCATACATATAAAGCACAGGCCTAAATAAATTTTTCCTGTCATTCAACATGTGCATCTACCTTTGTGAGGACAAAAACCAGACCTATTTGGCTGAACATTGCTGAAGTTTTGAAATGAAGTCTTCTCATAGCACAAAGGCCAGATTTTCTCGAATAACTATGTTGGGGAAAAGGATATCCAGGAATATTTATACCTATATAGTCTTCTGAAAAATCAAGTTTCTCTAGTGATTCCAGGAGCAAGCTCATTAAATGAAATAGAAAGTAAAATTAAGAATTATAATTTTGATGGGTTCCAAGCACCACGCCGCACTTAAATGTACAGTAAATAGATACTAACCAGACTAATTTTTTAGTTCCCTCAATCCAGGTTGGTCTAACTGGTGATTTGGCGGGCTTTATGCTGCCTACACTTATATAAAATGTAGCTCTCATAATATTCTGGATGAAAATTAAATGGAAATCCTCAGTGGCCGATGTGAAATAGCTATTGATTCAAATAACAATACTTATTATAAAGATCCTGATTGTTTTATTAAGCGTTTATTTGATTAATAAAAACATGAATCAATATATAATCATAATGCTAAGTTTTTTGTCCTAGTGTGATTGCTTGCATCTTTCATAAAACTTCTTTGGGAGATTAATAAAAAATATTCCAGGAATAAACCTGAAATGTTCTACCAACTAATAATACAATTTAAATTTAGTACATAGATATATATTTATATATAAATATTTAAAATAGTTGTTTATTCATTGTTGTTTGTAAGATTAAAATAAACTGATGGGAGTAATAATTATATATTCAGCATGCGGTGCAATCTGATCGATAAGATGAAAATGTTTGATCAACCTTCCTTAATCTATTCGATTTATTCGTACATGCTTTTCATTTAAAATTTTAGTACCCATTCTTTTGCCACGTATTTTGAACCCACCTAAACTATGAAATGAGATCCGCATACAGGTAAACATTCTGCAAAACTTTATCATGTCATGATAGGTTACACCACAGGAAAATGGGACGTGATACCAAAAATACCCATTATTCAATAAGACCTTCCATTCCAGTTTAAATGCATGCATATTCCTATCAAGGTTAGATTTGTGGTGACCATCAACTAAGAGCAAGGCCAAACCTTGAGGTGGAAAGCTTTGATCTCAGCGGTGAGAGTTTCTCCGTGGACATCTAACGCCAACAGATCCCGTGATAATTCAAAAAGCACCCTGTAAATGATTTTGCCTGATGATAAAACAACTAACGTATATTACATTAGAAGCCTTGATTTGATATTGTTTATGAATTCCTTCAACTAATACAACTATTCTCTGTGCCTGATCTGAATACAGAAATAATAACATTACATTGCATTTATTGATTGTGGAAAATTTATTTTTAATCAATTCCATAATTTTAAACGTGGCAATCCCTATCTAATACTTTCAATGATTTCTTCTTTGTGCGGGAGAGCGAAGCTGCGGCTAAAATCTGGTTATGAATAAATATATATTTATATATTAAATGTTTTATAAACACTGTTCTTAACATAAAAGCTATAAATAGTATATCTATTTAACAAAAATGCATTATCATTAATCAATTAGCTATATGTGTAAATGTTTTGCAATAGAATGGCGTCTAAAAACATAATTTATATAATTTGAAGACCAATACATAAACCAGGCTCTATTCAATAAACTTAATAAATAAACAATATATACATCAATATTTAACAATTTATAATTATTTTAACTTTTGCCAAGTTTGAACCCAGGGTTCTCAAATCAATAAGTGGACGTGTTAGTAATCGATATTTTTGCGTCAAATATTAACTATTGTAAGGATAGGATATTGGTAATATTTTTAGTCTTATAATATAAAGAAACAGATTTTTATACAATAAAATATATTATATTAAGAATATTGTACACTTAATTGTTCAAGTATATATGTATATTTATAAAATAAATTTTAAATAATGCAAAATTAGTTTATACATATCGTGGCGAGGTTCTTGTTTTTTGAGACTATTTTTAATTATATCACTTTATAATATAATGGATTTTATGCCCTTGATTTAGATAGGATAATTATAATTGATATGTGTTTTCCCTATCTAATTTCCAATTAGGCCTAAAAATTAGGTAGATATTTATTTAGCTAATTCAGTCAGACGGGTGTATATAATCACAATCACATGTAAAAAAACCAAAGTAAATAATTAATTATTATTAAATTGTAAATGTTTCCCCATAACTCTGCGCTCATACCAAATCAGCTCAATTTTTAAATTAATTATTAAAATGCTATCCTCGGACATTGTTTAATCTCTGTTTATATTAGGTTTTATAAACTCATAAAGATGTGATATTTTTCCAAGTGGTTCCTGTTAGATTATATTTGACCTGTAGTTGTTCATATATTCTTCTTAGTCTTATGTTGCTTGCAATTTATTATTATTTTTGTGTGCTATTCATCTTATTGCACTGTCATCTAAACTTAGTTTTATGTTTTGGTTTTTAAAAGATTTAAAAATACATATTTGATCATTATGACAGTTAAGAATTATAATAATTTAATAATGATTAAATTAATTTCCAATTGCGGAGTAATTTAAACATTATTAAGTAAGTTATTGTGAATAAATCTCTATTGTGAAATTGTCTCAACGATATAAATTATCATATTTAAAACAATATATATATTTTATCTATTTCCGGGTAAGAGAATTAAACCAATCAATGGCAATAGCACAACATTTAATTAGTAGACACAAATATTTGCATATGGGGAGACAGGCATATTATTATATTCACTAATAAAAATCATGAAGTAGAAAGCATGTATAATTAGATTAAATTTAATTGTAAAAGCTATGTAAAGTTAAATTTAATTTAATTGTAAAAACTATGTATAATTAAATTTAATTTAATTTCAACAATTATCAAACTTACTGCCACAAGTTTAGTGTTTAAAATGATTAGAAATAGTTAACCTTTTTACCTTAGTGGAAAAGAAATTTTGACTTTATCAAACCAAATTCATTTGTATACAAATATTTGCCATCGTGAAAGTTATTCATTTTTAAACAGATATCAAATTTACTTCCGAATTATTGAATACGAGTATATAAATGACCGAGAATATAGCCTAATTATAGTATTTGACTTGAAACGTACCTCATGACTCAAAATCGTTCCTGTGTCCATTAGACTAGTCTGTGGTCTGTGTGTGTCTTTACAAAGGTCAAGCCAACCCGTGCGACACTGATCCTTGAGCAATATCCGTGATGGCCCAAACAACAGGGCATCATCAAGAGTAATGGATGAAGCACGGATCACTAAGATCCCTTATACAGTGACAGCTTCAACATTGCCTTCACTTGGCTTCTGCTTGGTCCATTCCGGGTTACGTGCAAAAAAGGGCTATTTTAAGGACTATAGAACGTTTTCTTTATTTCAGATAAATAAACGTCTTGATATATATTCTAAATTATATCAAAACCTTAAAATCAAAATAAAGAAATAATAACTAATAAGAATTTTAATTGTTATCCTAATAAAGTGGATATTTTAGATATAATAATATATTTAGCAAATATGTTATTGCTATTCCAAAAAATATTAGTGATCATAAGTCCTTTTAGCAAAAAGTTCCTTTCTGTTTTATTGTGAGGAAGGTATTTTGAGCCATCAAGGAAGACAGAGTTTGTGCGCTGCCCAAACGAATTAATCAAGGAAGAAACAATTGAGGCTTTTCTTCTAGTGAGTTCACCACCAGGGCTTGACCGATGTATTTAATGGCATCAAGGACTTAACAAAAGTGAGTCGGAGAGAGGGATAGAGAAACGTGAAGAAAGAAGGGTGAATGAGTGAAAAAGAAAAGAATAGGAAGGAGAAAACATACATTAGATGGACTCATAGGATAAATATATCACCATCAGAAGTAACAATCGGGATCGTAATCATCTATAATATGTCAAGAGTTGACACAAACAACTTTTTGACATCATTCTCGTTGTTCGGTATGCTTAACATTATCTAAGTCTAGAGGAACAAGCCTATATATGAGAATTAAGAGAGATTTTTCAGAATATAATTATTTTACCTTATAAAAGTGAACTGTCAAGTTTTTATTACTTTTATATAATGATTTATCAATCTTGGTATTTAAATAAGTCAAAATTATTTTAAAGACCTACTACTATATTTTATCTAGAAGATTTGATCAAATGTCAATACTAAAATATTTTAATCAAATTTCATGTTTACTAAACAAATTTATTTTAAACTGATTAATTACTTTAGCCAGCCTTAATTTATATATATTATAAAAATAAAAATGTGTTTATTAATAAAAATATTTTTAATTTTAGTTATAATATGCAATAAAAGGTGTACATTTCTTATGAGCTTATTATGATCATAATAAATAATAAAAACACTTGCCTCAGTGACCACATAGTCTAACGCGCCACTCTCCTGTTAGACTAAACTGTCAAAGACGGGAATATGGGGGTTTGATATTGGTAGGATGCATTAAATAAAAAGGAAACATATTGTTAAAGTTAAATATTTCCTGTGTTAGTTTAACATAACTAAATTTATTAATATTAAAGGAAATATTTATATATTCTGTTACACATTAAAATGGTTCTACAATATCAATTTTTAAACAAGTGAAATGTGTGAGGTTAAAATATTTAAAATTTAACACCTTATAACCATTATGATAAGCTATAATATCTATACATAATATTTCAAGATAGATTAGAAAATAGATTATTAAAAATTCGGATGAAAAAAAATAATATACAATGACAATAAATAAAGTAATTTTAAACTTAGAATATGTTAATATAGGTAAACGTTATATAGTAAAACTAAAGTAGCTGTTACAGAATTGATTATTTAAATTATATTGACAAAAAAATAGATTGAAACCATATTCTTAGCTTTCGTAAAGTATATATAGAGACAATTGTACTTGTATGTGAATTCGTTAGGTTTCGGTGCTAATGCCATCGACATGAGAAGTAACATGGAAGAATTTAGATTGTAATAAAGAAAAATATATGTAGAGACAAGTATATTGTACTTGTATGTGAATTCGTTAGGTTTCGGCGCTTATTCCATCGACATGAGAAGTAACATGGAAGAATTTAGATTTTAATAAAGTAAAGTATAGTATTGTGTTGGTTGACTGTGAACATATCCTGGTGAAATATAGCCAGAAATAAGGTATGGATATGGTTTCAATCTTTTTGACGTAAATATATATAATATATAATCATCTTTATAACAATTAATTTTGTTTTAATATAAAACTTGAAACTATTTTAGGATTTTATATGTTTATAATATAGCTTATTTAAAGTTATTATAGATTAACTGCTTTTGTTCTAATTTATTATTTGGCTATTTTGATTTTTAATTTAAAATTTTATAAAAAAATAATTTAATTTGAAAATGTTGTAGTTAAGTTGTCAAATTAAAAATATTATTACCCCACACATTACATTAGTTTAAATCCTGAGTTGTGTGTCTGAATGATATAAAGTAGTGAAATAACTTTAGTAAATATATGTGTTCAAAATCAATTTAAGAGTAAGTATACCATTATGTATGTGAAGGTTATAGGTTTCCTTCAATGATAATTTTAAACTATTTACTATATTTTCTTATAATGTTACCTGGATTGTTAAACTCTATTTGTATTTTATACACAGCCTAGAATTTATCATTTTCACTTGCTCACAAGACCAATTTGGGTATTCAGGTTGGGATCAATATTTGAACAAATGTATATCAAATACGAAATTAATATGAGAAACACTTGTCGTTTCTGGCTGTGTATTGAGGAGCTATCCCCCAAAAAACCCTGCGGATGAATTAGAATATAAGTGTTGACTCCACACCCATCCCTATATCTAGCCGGGACCATTTAAGAACTTGTTAAAACACTTTAAGGAATATTGCGGGATTCCATCTTGTGGCGTTTCTGAAATAAGGTTGAAAGAATGTTTAAATTGGTGTCAGTGTTAGGTTTTTAAGGATAAGGGACTATAATCGTTAACTACAGATGAGGTGTGATTCTTTCTTCCAAGTCAATTCACGATTATTGAACTAAAAAACCAACACGTTTTAAGTTTCTGAACTTGAGTTGAAACGATATTTTAATATCTAGTGTTACTATGGTTGATTGCTAGGATTTTAATGTTGGGGAAACTATTAGCTTAAATCCCTGGTGTAGTACTATATTTTAAACTGTCGATATTAGGACAAAAACTAATAAGTTTTTAGGCCAAAAAAAAATGTGTCCGAATATTTAGAGTGGGGTTGGTTTGAAGCTCAGGTGGGCTATATTATTCCCCACATTTCAATTGTTTTGAGCGATGGTTTATTCACTAGGACATAAGTTTCAATTTTTTATTAGGTTTTATTGTTAGCGGCAAGAAATCCCCTTAAGTTTAGAAGAAAATCACGAATCGATATAATACATTTATAAATGGACTTAAAAATACATAATCATTCTGACACAAGCTAATTATATATATTACATACTTATAGGTATATTTAGCCGAAAATATGTTTTCTCCAAAAGAGTATTTGTAAATATATCTTTGACGTATTCTTACATAACGTGCGTGGGCGGAGATTTAAAAAAAATATTATTTGAAAAATCCAATACTCTCAATGCAAATGTCCATAAGTTTGATCAATTTGGTTAAAACATTTTGTTTGGTTACTCCAATGTTCTAAACGAAATAGTATTCAAACACTGAATTATGTAGCGTGAATTTAAATACTTGAGTCTATTTCATTATTTCTTTTAAAATTGAGTTTTTAGTCCAAAGCAAGGACGCAAAGTATTTTAATAAAAATGTTCCTCAAGAAATATGGAGACCTTGAAAATCCACTGTGACAGACATAATTTATGTTTGAGATTACATAGGCGATTTATATGAGGTTTGATGAAATCCCGCTTTAAATGGAAAAAATAATAGGCTCTTTAAAGATCTTGTTCGAAAGACCGGAGAGTACAATATATTAAAGGAAGACAGACAATTATATCTTGGTTATGTTGAAACTCATTAGCGAGAGACTCGTAAACATACACGATTTGATTGGCGGCAAAAGTTAAATGTTTGGATAAAAGTACTAGTTATTATTTATTCAGCCGTTAAAGAAAAAAACTTTCCCAGACTTGACAATAACATTAGTTATTTTCGAAACATTTGGACAACAAGTGGACATATTTTGGTGCATACAATTGGTGGGTCAGGGTGTGACTAATACATGTATCTGCGACTCAGGTACGTCTTACTAGTTTTTAATGTTGGCTCTCCAAAATATTCCATGTTATTGGCAACATACCTCCACACAACATGTTTTTAATCCAGTGCATTTTGTTTAATTCTTTGGCGTCTATTAATGGCGAGTCTCCAAGGGGAATAACTGTTATATTTTTTAATTCACTGTGTGGTGTACTTCCTAGATGTAATTTTAAAATATGATATTTTTTAGTCAGCCATTGACAAGTTGCCCTTTCTTCATTTGTTAATTCTGACTATTTAAGTGAGTGTAGTAAAATAATATTTAATTGAGGATATACACACGCTACCTCCTTTAAATTAATCCCCCTCCTCCTCTCAAATTCAACATTTATTTCTGCCCACCTACAAACATAAATTTAAAAAAGTCATTGAATTTGAATAATTTCTTAAAGACTTTATTTGATAGTTGATAATATCCTACCATTCTATAGGGGTTAATAGTACAAAAAGATAAAGTATTTGAGGGCATTTTGGCCGCAAGACAAAAATTAATACAATATCCATTACACCAGATTTAACATCTTCGTTTTGATTATTTAGATAATAAACGATAAGACAAATTAATTGGTTTTAATACTGCGGCTATTCACGTCCGTAAAATTACTTTTGTAAATTAACAAATAGTAAGTATAAATTAGCATAGTGACCCGCAATGTCAGCACTAAATAAGCATATTTACGGATAAGTTCAACCTAAGCGTTTTTAAGTCGCAATGATTAAAACGACTATGACTTTAAACAGTCGAATTGTTCCGTCCGATTTGAAAACCCAGGGGACTTGATGATTAAGGGGTAAGGTATCATACTTCTGTGTAAAGAGTCAGGGGCTCAAATCCCGGTCCCGGTACAGATTAATCTGGTTACCAAATCCTTCCTCACCTCTGTAAAAGTGTGTGCTTTAACGCTTTGTAAATCTGTGGAATGCCAGGCCTAAACCGTGGCTTTGGGCCCACGTTAAACTGTAGCTCTCCTCTGTTTTCCACAATCATAATTCTAACATATCATCCTAAATCTGATGATTTTTTGTTTGCTTATTTCTAACTGGTGATAATGGAGTTCGCCTTAATGGTGTCCCCAGATCAGGAATGAATTCCTCCATAAGCCAGAAGAGTTGAGGTAAGATAAGGTTGAATGGCCAGATCTAGAGCATTATCCCCACCCTACCCACGTTTGAAAACCCAATATGACGTACCAAGGCCTCTCTAAATGAGAGACGTCTGTTACATTCCGTTCGTGACTAAGTTTGTATAAGGTTGGGATAGTCATTAAGCTCTCATATACGGAAATAAATTAGCACGGTGGTGTTCTTTTCACCAGATTAAGTAGTTTTAATTGATTTAAATCGTTGACTTTAACATGGGAAATTATTTTTACATATTAATTTAATAATGTAATAGCTGAATGTGGTTATCTGAGGCAATGCGAGAAATTCCTTACTGAATGAAGAAGAACGCATAGCGAAGATTTAATTTTTTGCACTGATTGGAGTACGTAGCTAAAAGGGGAACCAAGCTAAGCACAAGAGGTGCGCATTAGACCAAAAGGGGAACAAAACTACGCATTAGGGTGTAAGGTCGACGAAAAAAAGCAACATAACTGAGCAAAAAGGGATGCATGTTTGACCAAAATGGAAACAGAATTACGCAAGAAGGGTGCGTTTTCCGCCAAATGGGCAATAAAACCCAGAAAAATGCGTACGTGCTCAACTAGAAGGGGGTCGTGACCTAAGAAAAAGGAATGCTTCTTAAACCAAAAGGGGAACCGATTTGATCAAAAGAGATGCGTATCTAACAAAAGAGGAACCGAATCGACCAAAAGGGGTGCGTGTTCAACCAAAAAAATAGAGACCTCCCACAATTCCTATCAAAAGTTCTGACAACATATGATGCTATCTGAATTAAATTATTACCTTGGATGAATAAGGAAACGTACCTACATTTGAGAAGACGAGAATGGAACAGGTCACGTTTAGAGGAGTTGTTCCTCAAGTACGGGTGAGAAACCATTAACCGCAAATGATATACCTCAATTCTTCCCATTGATAAATTAAATATATGTTGAATATATGTGTTCATCATTAAAAAATAAAGAGCACCATTGGATAGCTAAAACATTTGTTTGACATTGCACTTAGGATAACGCTTTTCTGCAAGTTGTTTCTCGATGCTCTCATACCATTTTACAGCTGCAAGCAATAGCACCAGACGTGTGCAACCCTGTCCACACCTACCAAAGGACTGAAAAGTATTAATGTAACATAATCTTGCTAGAGAGGGCTCTAAATTGTGCATACATTTATTGTCGTCAACTAGAATTTATTTTTGGGAGCCCGGGATACATTATTAATTAGGGGCCTTTAGCAACAGTGTGATACACCTTTATTTGTCAGTAAATTACTAATATATGGCTACTGTATACACAAGCCATAACCCAGTGTCGAAAGGACAAAACTGTGGTTTGATGATACTCTACTTACATGAGGTATAATATTGTGAAAATTTTGACTTTACAAATTTACGAATTAGTTAATGAACAACTTTTGGTACACTATGCTACCCTTTTGCAATATAAGGCCCCCTCCTTTTTTAAAGATATGTTTTATTTGCTTCGTTACGTGCCCATTTTTTGGAAGAGTCACGTTTTATTTACAGTCACATGCTTGAACAGAGAGTAATCTTTCTTTTGTTTTGGAAATTACCATAAACTCCGCATTCAAGCCGTTGTTACAAGGGCCAATACCCAAACAAAATTCTAGCCAGAGGCTCTGAGATGAATTAAGTATAGGGTAATCTCCGCCTCATAAGTTGTTTTTACTCATTGTTTTCTATTAGTTAGGAATATTTTCTTTTACTTCAATAATGGTGAAGGAATTAAATAACTTGATTTTAAAGGAAATGTACAATCGTTTCCCCTAGTTGAAAATGGGAAGAACCGTTTCAGAACACACATCCAAGATTAAAACCTAAGCTTCTCTCCCTATTAAATTTATAATTCATGAAAGTTTAATCTCTCATATTTTTAAACACATTTTCAACTATTAAAATATTGAGAGCAAATAACAAATACCAGATTTAAAATTATTGGTAATTAAAAAACATATGGGCAAACCATATTATAGGCTATTTGTAGGTACCCCACGTCTTGTATATTTGAATTTTAGCTAACAGCTAGTTGAATAGTCTTTATTATTACGTGTGACAAGATATTTTACTGAAATGGCATATTTTTGTGTCAACTGCTTGATGAACATAAATAGTACGGAGTTTAAGTGTATAGGAACCGTAAGGTAGGAAATGAATTTTATCATAGAGTATAAAGAAGTATTTAATTCGTATTTAGAAGGCCTAAGAAAACTAGTTTTTATACAAGTTATTATACAATGAATTCGTATATAGTAATAACTGTGCACTTTTCAAAGTTGATATTATTATTTTAAGTGTCTTTATATTAAATTATACTAGATTTTAACACAAAGACGTGATATGATATATAAATCAAAACCTCTTAGGTGAGCGCTTACAAGCGGGAAACTTCCACATATATATATAATTATTCACGATACGTATATCAAGTGGAGATTTATCAGTTATCAAATGATCTACACCGAAGCATTTCTTATCATGAGTTCCTAGCCTGAACCATAATATATTTTACTAAAACGTGATTATCTAGCTGTGTGATGTTATAATATTTTACTTTTAGTTAGCACATCTCCCCTTACCTACCACCACTGAAGCTAAAATAATATCTTAAGGGAGTCTGCACCTTGGGATTGCGTGACCTGGTTTTATGGCGACCAGGACTAGTTCTACCACCACTCATATGTGATCAAATTTCGCCAAAACTCTCCCCCCTCACTTAAGGGTCTTACAAACCGTTCGGGTTATAAGCTTAAGTACTAATTACGCTTAAGGATTTGGAATTAATAAGGTTGAATTTAGATGAAGTGAACCCGCATTTTGGTGGAGGGGGAGTGGAAAACCATTTAGGAAAACCACCGCAGTTTACCCGACCAAGATTCGAACCTCGATCTCTCCATCCTCAGCAATCAATTCATCATGAAACTAGTGCTTTATCCAAATACGCCACAGAGGTAGGTATTGTTATGTAAATAATCCATATTTAATGCTTGATAAACAATAATTTCATTAGATGAATTCCTGCGTCTAAATGTGACAGTTAGATAGTAAATTAAGATGAGTGGTCTGCGTGTGAATAAATTGAATATCAAGTGGGCCATCAGACTATTGGAAATGTTTGAGAAACAATGGTTTTAGGTGTTATCCTCAGGAGACCCCCCCACCACAAAGCATAAAACTGAGGTACTGGCAAACAAATTAGTTAATGTTGCACACGCGAACCAACCCCCAGAAACTTTTTTTATGATAATGGGAACCCAGTCACAATAGCGTTAATACTCTTGCCAACTAACGTAAGATATAAATAAGTTTGACAATTTGTATTATAATTATATTAAGTTTATCTCATTACTTAATATAATTAAAGATGTATCATTTTTCTCTTGACAGTCTCAGCTCATAAAAAAAAATATGTTATAGGTATAGACCCGTTAAGATGGTTTTATTTCTAGTTTAATTTCTATTTTTAAATCTCATTTTTCGGTATTATTTTGGGTTTATTCAACAATACATGAAATCAGAGGTTTTTAAGTATTACATACATATTGAGACAATATACATACACAATTAAAATGTAGTATTGAAATCTTATATATTTTCTTTAAAGTTCTTGTCAAGTTTGTCTGAATATTTCACCATATTGTAGCATAAAGTTAGCTTACACTACAATAAAATAATAATCAAATTGCATCATGGTCAAAAATGTTCTTAATTTCTTCTGGATTTTGAGTTTATTTAAAGATTTTCTTTAAAAAAAAGTGGTGTTATTTCGTTTTATAGGAGGGTTTTGTGTAAAAAGACAATTTCGTTTTATTTTGCTTTTCATAGATATTGTAAATAATATCTAAAGACTATCAAAGGAAGAAGTACTTGATTCTATCTTTGTATGGCACTTTCCGCTTTATCGCGTCTCATCATTTTTACGGGGCTCTAGCTATAAGATACAAAATGTTTCATAGTTGTGTATGGCCAAACTGGGCAATTGAGCGAGCGACTAAAAAATAAAATAGAACACATTGGTTCTAGTGAGAGGTTGCCAGACTGAAGCACGTGAGCGAGCGACCTGAGCGACGTGCTTGAAAGATGTATTTAGTAATATATTTCAAGCCCATGCGCTTGAGCTGGACCAGTTTAATTTACCGCTGCTGGGCAATATTATTATATGTTGGTCCATTGAGTGCTAGGAAATCTTCTCAATTTGACATAATATTTGACTTTTTTATAGTTACTTGCCACTAACGGCTTAATTTAATTGGTAAGAACATATACTACATGTAGTATATATATATATATATATATATATAGATATATATATATATAAAANATATATATATATATATATATATATATAAAACTGATATGTTAAATTACTTCTATATTATAACCAAAGTAGGCCTGCACAAATAAGAATTACCATAATCATTGAGGGAGGATGGGAAAGCCACAAAAAAAACTTGTCAAAACCACCCACAGTTCACTGAGGCAAGATTCAAAACTTTATCTCCTCGTCAACAACTATCGAGAGCTATCTGATAATCACGTGCTCGCTCTCTCACCAGTTTGACCAGGTAGTGGGTTCAATCGTTTGCTCCTTCTTTCGCGCACTCGCATGCGCACTTGCCAGTCTGGCCGAACCGTTAGTGTGGATTAACACGTTCGCCGAAAATCAAGCACAGGGATGAAATGCGTCACGTGATGACCTCCAGGCCAATCACAAGAAATAAGCGTGATCTGCGTACTAAGTTCTGCATTTGTAGGAATAATTTCAGCTTTGGCCGCGCTTCTCCTTGAAAATCGTCGTAGAAGAACCAATCGGTGCATGCACCAACATTCAACCACGCACCATCTTTTAATAACACAAACGGAAAGTAAACAGTGTCAACGCTAAAAAGCGATGAATAAAAAGGTCAATAAATCTAGTGAGGGAGAGAAGATCGCTTTGGGATCCCTTAGAAAGAAACCACAAGGATGCTAGGGAATCCGAGAGGCTGTGGAAGGAAATTTCCATGTACATAGGAGAGCCACGTAAGTGTTTGTTTGTAATCTATAGCTTTATTAGGTTAGTTTGTTAAGATTGCTCAAATGAAATATTTGTATAGGTAAACAGTTATAATAATCAATGAAAGTTTTGAGACTCACATTTATTATTACAATATATTCTATGTTTCTTTTAGCTATAGCTTGTGCCAAAACTTGGAAGTATCTAAGAGATTGTTACGTTGCAAAAAACAGAAAACTCCCAAGTGGATCTGCGCTTGTGAAAAGCAAGAATAGCAGTTTAATGGAACCAATGAGGTTCATAGAGGATAAAATAAAACCCAGGAAATAAGTAACACACAAAATTTTATTTTTAATCCCGATGATAAGTACAAACCCTGTTTCCTCTTATTAAAAGAGGAATAAACATCATTCATATGTTGGTTGGGTTGTTTAAATAAGATTAAATGTAGACTTTGAATAATTTTGGATGAATATTAATTTTATTTTATATTTCTATAAAATATTTAAATTAATGGCCATATTTGCTAAAAGAATTAGGCAAAACTTACATTATTTTTATAACTGTATACCAGGTCTTTGAAATAGGCAATGTAAGTTATAAAAAAAATACAAAAATTGTTGTTAATATCAAAGCTAAACCGTTACACGTGGCCCATATAACCTTTGTTGTTTTGGTAGGCCTATGATAGAGGGTCACAGGAATAAATATGTAAAACAAATAAATAAATAGTTATTTAGTTTTAAAAATTCTTACCACATTCAATTCCCCGGATACAGTAGGTCTGATCGTATGCTACAATAGAATTTGTAAAGAACAACTAGGCTAAGTGGTAGTTTTAGATTTAACTAGATTTCAAGGAATTTACTTTTACTAGCTTAGGTTTTTAACATGGATTTTATTAGAATAGTGGTGACCTGATGGTCTAGGGGTAAGGTGTCGGACTTTTGAGCTGGGGGTCCGGGGTTCAATCCTCGTTCCCGGCATAGATTTATCTGATTACCAAACCCTTCAATCACCTCTGACAAGACATCTTGTGAATGTGGGGAATGCCAGGCCTCCACTTAATAAAAAAATTCAAGTTTATTGAGAGAATGAAGCCTTAGACCACCAAATAATCCTATTCTCCCTGTTTTCATAGTGATATGATAAATAAATCTTGACCCTTTTCAGTATTTAAATAAAGTATTTTGGAAGTGGTTTTGCAAAATAGGGTCACCTTGGCACTCTTTCTCTCACCTACAACCCTCAGAATTATTATTTTGAAGAATTTTACATTTGTGGCCTGATATTAAATCTAAATTATAAATTTTATTAATTTATTGAAATGGAGTAAGATTTAATTACTAATTGGTTATAAAGTGTAAACAAAAAGTTGTCATGAATATTTAGAATACCTGTGTGTTGAAACAACTTTTTTAATATAATAAATATTATGATATTTAGGATTATAAAAAAATAAACTAAAATATTTCTTACCTTGCTGCGAGAATGCCAAAAGTATTTTCAAATACTCTTCTTCCTCTGCTTTGTCTATAATTGTATATAGTATTTTGGTTATATAAAAATGTTCCCGGGAAGGGTCTAAGGATATTAGATTTTATTGAGAAGGCTTCATCTGCCAGGAACACATGGGGTACAGACCCATTTGTGCATGGCAGATTTTTAAGTGGGGGGACTAATAAATTATTTTAACAGGATGTTTTTCCCATATTGGAAACTGCAAAAATTCCTCCATCGCTTTGTCTGCCATACTCACCTATATCGACCATGGTAAAGCGATATCGTGCATAACAGCTTGCAAGAAGCACAATGCTGTGTGTATGCTTGTAATTGTAGTACATGCTCCCAACATTATGAGGACTGTGAACCAAGTAATTTCTATTTTATATTTGACAAACAAGCTAATATAACACTATTTCTATTTAGTGTATTAATCAAATTTAAGTTTAAAAATAAGACTTTTATTTCAAGTCGATTAAACCAAAGTAGATACTTAAGGGGGAAGTTATATAAATATCCACACTTACTTGAATAATAACATGCTTTCCATTTATAGCACCGACACAATCGTGAACCTGCCACATTCTATCAAATTCACTTTCAATCTCTTACCAGCGTTATTTGGAAGGCATTTTAAGTACATCTTGCATTAGTGTGACCCATAATGACTCACATGTTTCCTTAATTATTACACTTGTAGTGCTTTTTCCTATTCTATTTTGGAAGGGCATTGAACACATAGAATCCCCTGATGCCAAATAACTATAATCACCAAATATTACATATGACCTCCAAACATTTATTGGCTGTATCAGGTAGTAAATACACTTAAGGAATTATTCAAACTAAATTATTTGAATAAAAGAAAGATGGTTGAAATGATATAACTTTGGTGGGCACATAACTATCATTTTTAATATGTTTTGAAGTTTATTTAATTTCTGTATAATATCTTCAAATCAATGATATGGACACATTTTGCATTATATTAGAAACCAAAGTACAAACTTAAGTGAGTTTGTGAAAATAGTTATAAAATTTTAGTGATAAATATGTACCTTATGCTTTTTATTAAAAATTAATCATTAATATAGCTTTAAAAAAAGCCTAATACATATACAAAATATTATAATAAAGTACCATCTCACCTTAACGTAAGACCAAGTCTTAGACCCGTGGGATGTGCCTCTCGCCCCACAGACTTTTTATATATTAATGGGCTCACCAGTGACATCAAATTGTCAAATATTTCGGGTGTCACACGCAAAATATTAAAGAAACATTCGAGGTACCTCAACAGAGTTACATGCAAGAGTGAATAGACATCTCCCGGTTTATGAAATGTTATAAATAAAAACAAATTAATAGTTTTAGCAAAGTTTCACTAAATTGAATAATTTTAATTTTTAAACATTAAAATCTTTAATAAAATTAAGGAACCAGTTAAACTGTTAACATTATTTATTTTATTTTGAGGTAAATTTAGGGTAGAGAATGTTTATACTGTCTTTATAGAAACTCGGCTGTATTTTTTACACAAAAAAAACTAAGTATTACAGCGTTATTAATAACATAAGACACAAAAATGTCAGCCTTTGAAATATTTAGATTAGTTTGTTAAATGATTAATTAAAATGTTTCTTTCAGAATACACATCATGCTTGGAAATAACTATTCTCTAAATGTATTAATTCAGCCAATAGTTTGTTTTATTTTTATTTTTATATACTTTGAAAATTTAGTTAAGCTGGATTGATTAATATTTTATTTATTATAAACCCAAAGGCCTAACTTTTTATTTATGAACACATAACAAATCATTCTTATTTATGGTAATTATTATAATAAATTATGGTTCAATATATTATATTTGTGTAGGTGACCTGGCGGTCTAGAGGTAAGGTGTCAGACTTCTATGCTGGCGGCCGGGGTTTAAACCTCGGTCCCGGCACAGATTTATCTGATTACCAAACCCTTCCTTCACCTCTGACAAGACATCTTGTAAATGTGGGGAATGCCAGGCCTCCACCGTGGTTCGGATTCCACGTTAAACTGTAGGTCCCCCATTTCATCTCACAATCACCCTACCATTACACATTAGCGTAAGTGCGTATAACCCGAACGGGTAGTAAGACGCGGTGCTAATAATAATAATAATAATAATAATAATAATATATTTGTATGCATGTTTGATTAATTTTAATTTACTAAAAGATTTATAATATGTTGGGTAATTGGGATAAAGAAATAATATCCCACTTGCAAAATTTTAATTTGATTTCTTTTATAGATGGCTGACTTCTTTTTATTCTAATATTAATTGTAAGTGTTTGGAAAAAATAATTCCTTTTCAATTTTTTTTTTAAAAGTGTAAATATTATTGACCCATAAATTTATCTTAAACTAGCATTGCTTGGTTCATTTAACTTGACAGACTTTTTTTAGCATCGTGTCTTACTACTTATTCAGATTATACCAAATTATTAGGGCCTATAACTGTACGCTAATATTGGTCTATTAGGACCAATTTCTTATCATATTTTTTTTTTGCAAATTATAATGTATCTCCCAATTCTATCAACAATTTTAATTGAAAATCAAATTACTCAGAAGATGCATATTTGTTAATACTTTTATTTAATCTTATTAAGTTCTACCAAAAATATTATTAGTGTGGGTTTCAAACAAACATCTAAAGGATTTTAAGTTTTATTAAAGTTTAAAAACAGGTATTAGTGAATTGAAAATAATTGATACTATTTGTTTTGTTAGAGAAAATATTATTAACACACAAGAGACTAGTATGATTTTATTTTTTCAAAACAAATTTCGTTTGTTGGATTTGACAAATGAGCTTAATATTTAGGAATTATTACATTTAGAACGTATCTTTCTTTAAAAAATATGAGGTTGTTCATACCAGAATTGTTCTTCTTCAATGGATAAAACTGCAAGCAGTGATAGTTTCCTTTTTCTTTCCATAACCAATGTTTGACAGGTTATCAACACACAAAAAAAAAAAATGGAGGCAATCAGCTGATTTTAAATCGTAAGTTCAATGCATCATGGGTAACAGACATTTTCAACTTTCTGCGAGTGCATGAACTGCTGCGCTACTAGGCAGAGCGGATATTCAGTTCTTCTATGTATTTTCGGTGAGCGTGTGAATCAACAGGCTACTCGCGCGTTGGAACCGACTACGTATGACTAAACCGAACGCCCGACTACACGCGACTTGGTCGTACAAGTTGATTCCACACATTTAGACAGACTTCATCAAACGCTATCTGTACTTGTAACTCCTATTTGTCATTGAGTGGTAAATTATTATGATATTTTTTTTTTAAATTGAGTGAAAAGTGAAAAATAAACTATCAATTGTATCTCCTTGAAAATAATTTATTGATTTGAAAATGAAGAAGGCGTCGAATGAAGAATGAGTGGGGCCAAACAAATATGTAACCCATATCTCTGGACGTCCCTCGAATGTTAGTGGTCTTATTATTCCATTCCTAAGGCACTTCCTCTCTAAAACTAGACCTATACATTTTTCGGTCTACATTTTGGACATTTTTAAAATCAAAACACAGTCGAAATGATTCTTCAAGTCGCACTACTTGAATGATAAATTCCACCTTGTTAAGATCCGGTTGAAGGTCAGAACAATACGCACGTAGTAGGACGACTGAGACACCTCCAGTGTGAGGACTCTCATCCATTGTCTCATATCGGGATTGCTTGTGAGACTTTTTGCGCTTACGTGTGACCTCTAGTCAAACGTAGTCAGTTCTAATGTGCGAGTAACCTTATACACCATAACCAGTAGAAAAAAAATGATAGCCAGATATTGCGCTGGGAAAAAAATCAGAATAATTTAAAATGCCAAGATTAATTTTTATTCTTTATATTACAAAGAAGGTTTCAAATTTTAGATGACACAAAATGCTTCGTATTTTAATTAGCACAGTTTACAGGACGAAAAATACTCCATATTTTAGATGAGATACCTCCTCTAAGCTCTATCTATTCCACTCTCTTTCTCGCAAATGTGGGTACGTTTCCTTATTCATCTAGGTAAATAACTTAATAAGCTAGCATATTGGGTTGTAAGCCCTTTTCAGTGGAACACGCAAATCTTTGCTCACTTATGTTCATCTTTTTGCGACATTCTTCCTTCTTTATCCTTTATTTTAACTCCTTGTATTTTCTCTACTCCAGTTTCTTACCTGGCTATATAACATCTTCTTACTTGCTTCCACGTCCCATTCCATTATTTATATCCATTTTTGCTCCAATCCTTTCTGGCTTCCCATACTACTCGCTTCTTTCTTTTATTCTTCTCCCTATTTTTGTCCTCTGTTTATTCATTCTTATTCTTAAATAGGTCCAAACTGATTAAATCAAAAAATCAAAAAGGACAATGTTGGATTTGAAACAAATCTTCCCAAAATACACCAATGTCCACACAAGAATTCTAACCAATGAGGACACACACATACCATAAAAAATTCAAATTTCGTAAAAACTAAAAGATCAACTGTGGCAAAAAATAAAATGTAATACCTGGGCAGGTTTGAATAGGATCACGATTACGTCTAAGAAAAACCAATTGTTACACAACTGTAGCTCAATGACACAGGTAGGGTTGAGGGAAGTGGCTGAAATTAAGAGGAAGGGGCGGGAGATAAAAATATAACTCTTATGTACCTCCTTACTATTTATTCTTATGTTCCCAATAATGTAAGATCCATTAGAAATAGCGCAAATGATTCTTACCTCATTGACTCGTAGAGTGTTATCCGATTTTAGAAATAGTTTTACCTTTTATTTTCCAACTTAACGTTTTCAATTCCAAGAAAATAAGTAAAATAATCCTATTTATTAAAATTGATCTCTTTGTCACACATAATAGCACTTTTTTGGGATTACCGATAGTGGTAAATCTTACGTTTAATACAATTCGTTTTGAATAATGGTTTAATTTATCGAGTTTAAAGGCCTATTTATGCTATTTTTTATGGCGTGGAGATCCTCCCCACAATAACAATTTGAACGAAGTTTATTCAAGACATGTACACATTGGCCACTTAGTTACCCCTTCCTTAGAAAGGCAAATGATGAAAATTGTTCAATTTTAAAATTTTGGAGAGCTTAATGTGAAATTATATTATCTTTCTGTCTGAAGGCAAAGATAAAACTCGGTGTTGGAAAAGGAACTGGAAGAGAGTATTGATAGAATTGTTGCATCAATAGCTTATTCAAAACCGGAATACTTCCAATTATATGCAGGAAATATCAAGTTGCAAACAGCGCACGCCATCAGGAAAAAGTTTATTTACTGTGACTAACTAAAATTTAACACACTTTTATGGCCAATTTGCCACATGGGGTGATTTGTGATCCACCCTGATTTTTGAAAATATATATAATATTAAATATTAGTATTGATAAGATTGAAATTAATTTAATATACTAGTATTAATTGTATTATTGTTATTAATATTTATATAACTATTTTATTTGCCTAAAACATGTTCATTATATAAACTGCATTGAATTAATCAAGATAACTTTAAAACAATTAATATAAATATATATTTAAATCAGACAATGTATAAAGCATAATTTTAGAGTCAACATATCTCTTTTCGACACTACTCCAAAGCTTGAATAATCATGAAACACAGACACTACAGAAAAAAATTTCTTCTTTCACTAACGTAAGAGTTTACTGGGCCTGAACAGAATATATTTGTTTTATGTTTTCTACAATAAAATACTGTTATTTATTTACAGCTTCTGAATTGGTTTAACAATTAGGCCCTAAGTAAAATTTAAAATACTTTATTAAAATGTTCACCAAATCCAAACTACTTTATTTATGTTTATTAATCACTTACTTTCTAGTAAACCGTCGAAACTTCAGATGTGTCAACATTAACACTGAAAAATAAGGACTTGGTTCTACTTGGGTCGCCATATCCCTGGAAAAGAGCTTTGCACTGCCCTCGCAGCTATGAAAGTAATATTTGAGTCTCGCCATTTTATTTCTTGTCATTTTCTGTATGGTGAAGGGATATAACATGAAATACAATGTGTCAATGAAAGTAATGGAGACAGAATAACTAGTTTATAATCTGCGGTCAACCCACCATATAGAAACAGGTGGTGGAAATCACTGGTGACCCGTAGTGGATTCTTGGTATTGCAAAGGTCCACATTGGGCGCTTTGAAGTTTTGTACGTGACTGACTCGAACGTGTGTGTCAAGTAATTATGAATACTTTTATCTAACACTTTATCTTTTGTCAGCTTTCAGTAATTTGTCATAATTCTTGTGTCTCGCAATGATTTATAAATGCAATATTACATATTTTTTTTAAATATTTTTTTGTGACCTTCCCGTGACTCTCAAGCTAAGGCTACACGGAGCCGCATCGCACCGCACGGTGAAATTCAGGATGAATGCTATTCATGATTTTAAATGCAAGTGGCTACATGGATCCACACCGCACTGTACCGCACCTCGCCGGTGAGGGCAAATCGTCGAGAGAACATTCATCCTAACATTCAAGGTGCGTTGCGGTGTAGATGGGTTGCTACCAACAACTGAATACGCATGACAATTTGGGAGTCTCCGGAAATCTTCAGTAGCTTCCAAACTTTTTATGCCAACCACCAAGCAATGTACGCGGTGACGTACATTCATACCAGAGTTGAAAAAAACAGGGTTATTTAAAAAAAAATTCCAACTCAGTTGGGTTTTATTGCTATTTTAAGGGGGTTTTATTGCTAATTTTTTGCGTTCAATTTCATTTTCTATGTTTGCTAACTGATTTAACGATTCAATAATGAATAGTAATTATTAAAATTCAAGTTAATCTCGAGCTCGAACATTTTGAATATTATTCTTGCATGGCTTACACAACACTACTTTAGATGGCAGGAGTGCAGAGGGATATGAACACATTCAAATTTTGCCATCGCACTAGTCTCGTGTAGCTAATTACTAGGAAATTCAGTGTGGTGGGGAGCGGGTTGTCTCTGTATAGCCTTAACTTTAGTAACATACTTGCGAGTGGATAACCCGAAAGGAAAAAAGGACACGATGCTAAAAAACTTTTTTGCAACCCTTATTTGGTCCTGACCCTATATTTAGTAACCACAGATTTAATGTTTTCAAAGTGCCCAAAGTCCTGGTCGCCAAACCACCTAAAGAGGATAAACCGGCTAGAATTGGGATAAGAAGAAGATAGACCCTCTTCATACCTCTCCTTTTCTGAAGAGGTTTAGGCATGGCCTGCAGATTCAATGGGATTTTATTTCTCATTCGTTTTCAAAATATATCTACCCATCTTGACTTTGACTTTAATTAATATCTTTACACATAATGTGGAATCAGTTTCTCAAAATTAGCTATATTTTGATTTAGCTCTTTGCCACACTTTTTCCATGAGTATCTTATCTGCAATATGTATATCATTACTATCTCTATATTTGGAAGAACATCACAAACTTAACCTGGCTCTTCGTCACTTAGTAAGTAAGAGCCATGAGAAAGGCACTAGAGGCACAGGACAAAATACAGTAATAAGTGGCAAATTTACCCACAGATAAATCCAAATTAAGGGAAATTGTAAACAAAGTCCTTAAAATAAGGGAGGAAGAGTACGATTTGGGAGACATTTATAAGTACCTCTTTCAAGCACACGGTCGCACTACGTTCAATGCAAAAGAGAAATGGCCGAGATGTTACATCCACACGTACCATCCGTGATGGAAGAAAACAAGAAATAGGAATCAAAATAAGACAGCTGAATGCGATGAGAAGTTCGATCGTGATACAAGAATTGAGAAAGGTGGCAGAAGAAAAGGAGTTGGATGTTGTGTTCCTACAGGAGCCCTACAGCAACAGAATCAGAATTATCCCAAATATGTCAAAATATGCCATAATTATATTAAATGGAAGGGTACAAATGAGTGTAGTTAAAGTGCTCCCCAGGCACATAACAGTAACAATGATTAATAAATTTTTCAATGAGAATGTCATATTTGGGGAAATTTGAACTGAGAGCGGTGGATGTTTACTAGTTGGCATGTATTTTCAGTTGCGAGGGGGAATAGAACATTAAAGAGAACTAGAAAACGTAGATGAGGCATTCCCCAATATACCAGTTGTATACATGATTGATGTAAATGCCAGGTTTCCACTCTGGCATAGCAACGACATAAGAAGGAAAGATGGCAGAATAAGAGGATATAGGAAGTATCAAAGAGGGAAACTATTAGAGGATATAATAACAACAAGGCATCTGGACGTGGTACACCAGCCAGAAAATCCTGCAACGTATGTAGGAAGGGCCGGAGCTAGCTCCACATTGATGTCACCTTGTGTAATGTGGAAGAGAAATAATAGGGAATTGGCAATTGCATGATTGTGAGACATCTAGTGATCATAATCTAATAACGTTTGAACTGGGTAAAGAAGTAGAGAGGGAAAATATAGGCACGTGACTCCTCTACAACCTGAAAATACATATTGGGAGAAGTTAAGAAGAGAGATGGTACAACCACAACCTGTGTCAGAGGGAGATTACATAAACCTAAAAGTGAAGAAATTATCGTGGGCCCAGCAGGCAGCTATGAGGAAAGAAATATCGATTATGAAGGAAGTCACGGAATGTGTATGAAATCGATCATGGAATAAGCAGCTGAAAATGCTATATGAGTATGCAAGGAGAGCAAGACGAGAATACCAAAGATGCCTATGACAAGCAGGAAGACTCCTACTATTGAATATATACTGGAAAAAGAAGGAAGAATTCCAAAATATAATGAAGATTGTTAAAAATGATAGCTGGGAAAGATTTGCTCAATAATAATTAAGGAAGGATGAATGGGGTATACCCTTTCAGATGGCAGCAGGGAAAATTAAACCCCCGGCTATTTTTTAAACACTCAAGAAACCAGAAGGAAGAATGACTACCTGCTGGGAGGAATCGGCTAGGATATTAATGGATGTTGCTCCCTGATGATAATCCGGAAAAGGGGGATAAGGAGAATGAAAGAGCTAGGCATGATATGTAAATGGCATATAATAATGAAAACATGATAGTGGAACCAGTAACACAGGATGAGATTAAAAGGTTAATAGTAGGAATGAAAAGAAAGAAGGCACCTGGACCTGATGGAATCAGGGAAGAGGTGATTCAGGAAATCAGTGAGCAGAGAGCATCTTTTATTGCCCAGCTCATGAATGAGTGCTGGGCTCAGGACAGAATCCCAAATATGTGGAAGCGGAGTGAAGTGGTAATTTTGAGCAAAGGGGAGGACAAAGACCCGCAACACCAAAAGTAGTACAGACCGATATGTTTGATGAGTTCATGTGCAAAGCTGCAGGAAAAAAATTATATGTTAGAGACTGCAAAACTTAGAGAGGAGGTGGGAATGCACCCTCAACAGTACCGCTTTAGGAAATGCAGGTCTACAGAGGATGCTATCTGTGCTGATTTAACCTGGCAGAAGAAGATAGGGCAAAATATCTTATAGAAATATTTGTGGACATCATAAGTACAATTGATAACCTTTGGTAGCCAGTCTTATTCAAGAGATTTAGAGAACTGAACTGTCTGAGGAGTCTCTACAGAAACTTTAAGGACTACTGTAAGGACAAGTATGCAAACTTGAGATGCACAGGAATAACAATAAACAAAAAATTAACAAAAGGATGCCCACAAGGATCGGTCCGATATTTTGAGACGTTGGTCTCGACCCTGGGGTTTTGGAGATTGAAGCAATCCTTGAAGTGGTGGGTGTAGTTTCTTTTGCTGACGACTTGCTGAACAAGGTACTGAGTGGCTTGGATAAATAGTATAGAAAAGTAAGACTTTAAATGGCACCATCAAAGACAACCTACACGGTGCTCAGAGGAGGGCTTAATAGAGATCATATAATTAATATAGCAGAACAACCAATTAGAAAGAGCAAAATGGTTAGATACCTAGGGGTGACGATTGACGAGCAGCGTTGCTTCCTAGCTCACATGGACAACGTATGCGGAAGAGACCTGCGGATTTTGAATGGGATGGTCAGTATAGGGTAGTGTAAGTTCCATCTGTCCTTAAAACTGATTAGACTATACCATCAATCGTTGCTTGTGTCCATAGTGGGGCATGGAGCGGGAGTGTGGGCACAACAATTGAAAGGGAACAGAGCTAAAAATACACTCAGAGGCCTTCAGAGGAAAATTCTCATGATACTTTTTAGGGCCTAAAAACTGTACGAACAAACGCGTTGTGTGTCACCCTAGAAGCCTGGCCCCTAGACTTAGAGGTACGAAAGAGGGCCGCTGGATATTGGATTGAAAAAGGGAAGATAGACAAAGTAATAGAATTAACAACTAATGGCATAATTACCAAGGAGGATATAAGAGAGACCCTCCTGCGGGTGTGGCTAGCAGAGTGTGAAGATAATACCACCGGTAGAAAGAAATTCCAGTTATTTCCGAACGTACAAGAAAGACTGAGAATGAAGCACCTTCAACTTTCTCAGGGTCTTGTCCATTATATCACAGGTCATGATGTACTTAGATGGAAAGTAAATAAGGATTGCCATAACAATTCCAAAGGGTGTAGTCATGATGTGTAAGTAATTAGCCAGGAAAATTATTCGATTTATTGTCCTCACTGCTGATACAAGTACTTGGACAATTACTTTCCCGTGTGGATTACATTGGGCTAGTAGCTGTCTGACATGTTACTAGTACAAGTAACCAACCCATTTACTTTACCAATATATACCCGGAATTACACACGAGTCTCGACAAGTACCAAAAATACAGCAGATGATTGATGAAGTGAGAGGGAGTCAACCTTTATATCCACAGATATCTGCAGAGGGGGGAGGGGTGAAAGCTCCTATCCATAACCAGAATCGACCCCCCCCCCCTTTACTATGTTTATTTCTTATTTGATAACTGGCCTCGTGTTGTAGTGGTCAGTAAACATGGTTACGAGACTAGGGGTCCAAGTTAAATCCCCGGTTGGTACTGTGGGTATTTTTCCCAAAAGGGTAATCAGCCCAACAGTCCTCAGGATTTGGTCAATTAGATTTAAATTAGGTTTAAGTATTTCCAATGATTCCACACCTCCCCTCATCTCATCGGGATATGGAAAGAGCCTCCATTAAAAGAATGCACTATTAGTACATTCGGGTGTTTCCTGGGCAATAATTCATTAGTACTGGCTAATATTTCCAAAAATTCGGCTACGAATGATGTAGCACAATATAAATAAAATTCGTATTGATAAAAAATTCTGTAAAATACCTTACACATGCAAACACAAATAATACCAGCATTTGCTTTGAACAAACTCTCAGAGTGCTCTACAGAGACACTATTAACTGCCTTTTCGCCACTGGTAATTAAATATTCTGTGAAATTGATGCCTTTGGCCATGTGATCACGATTTGGATCGTTTCTCATATTTACAATATTAGCTGAATTTTAAAACGAGAACGATTTGTGTTCATTAATTTGGAGGTTTTGTTTTTACACTTTTCTGGATGTTTAACTGTTTGCACTCGAGTTCAGGTATAAAGTCGAACCTTGTATTGACATTAGCTATATTTGCAAATAGTATTTATACCCATCGGGACTATCTGCATATAATTACTCTTATGGTCCAGAAATGAGGGAAATAGAATTGTATTGGAATTGTACTTTAACTTGCGTGTAGGGAGAGTAGAAAACCATTGAATAATATAAATACCTTAGTACGCTCACCTGGGATTCAATACCTAACCTTTCTTTATCCATAAAACCAGAGTAGTTCCACGACCCTATTTAAGAGGAAAACATGTTCTCTCATTATTGGTTGGTAATTAATGCGGAGATAAACCCTGTATAGCACGTTAAATTGACAAATAAAACATGATCGTTCTATTTTATAAAATTTGAAACACTTTTTAAGTTAGCTTTATAACCTGGCAATTATTTATTAAAAACCAAAAATACATGCAGTTTGAACTGAGGATTTAAGCTTATATTTTTATATATTGTATTTAACAGATACACAAAAAATATGTATTTCATCTGGTCTATAAGATTATTGGAAACTATTTTATTAGGACTCATATAACCGCATGAACTTTGAAATAAATAAATAAATAAATAAATATACATATATATGTATATATATTAATAGGGTGTAATATAAAAATCATTTTAAAGGCTTAATCTGAATATTTTATTGGTATTTTAAAAAGTTGTAATTTAAATTTAACAAAAATAAGTTTTTTAATGGTCGATTGCTTTAGTGATTCTAATTTTGTTGAAACATGTCTGTAAGTAATTATTATGTTGTTGATTTGAACCATGTACTAGATATTTTTCTCCCCTCTCCAAACCCCCATCAAGTAATTCAAATATCCTTCTTACTCCTCCTTCCACTGATCTTGTTCTCTAGTTGACCTGCCCCTTGCCTGCTAATGAGACGGTTGCTACCCCTAAAACAAGAATAGGGGGATTGAAGAGAATGTTAAGGGGTGGTCTTCCCCTTTTTCTCTTGCGTTTGTTATCTCAAGTGGGGTATTTGCTGGCTACTAGCTTAACTTTAAGGCGAAGTAAACTACTACACTTGTATACTTGTAATTAATTAAATGGCGTTTATGTGGTCAATGAACTTTGAACTGTTTCTGACATTTATTTTGTGTTGAGAAAACGATTGTACTTTCTTGAATAACACATAATTATTTTTATATAAACATTTTTGGGGACATTGTATAATATATTCAATTCTTATACAAAATTTATGACAGTGTTATATAAGTTTTAAATACTTATGTTTAAAACCTAAAAAAAACTTAAAATAAACATGCTAGACTTATTTTTTTTAGCAATGACAATGTTAGGAAATTCCACAACAATACTTCTTTTTTAGAACTAAGAATTGATTTTTTAAAAGCTTAAATATATTTTTACGAAAAAAAATTAATTATAACAGATTTAAAACACACATGAATTCCAATTTTCCAATATAAGACTTTGTTGTGAATATACAAGATGATTAATTAAATAAAATAAATGTTACTGAAAGGGATACATGATTATAGTAGTCAAATCAAAGGGTAGTTTCCTTTTTAATTTATGTAGTCATTTATTTAACACTATCTTTATGTTAGGGACACTAAGCCATTGTCGGTCTTCCTGGTGGACGATAAAATCAAATCATTAGAAATCAGACCTTCTCCCAACTTGATAAGACAGTGATTAAGATTATTTGTCAATTCTATTGGAGTTTATTTCAAGTCTACAATCTAAGAACTACACGAGCTAAATCAGGCGAAAATACTTCATCTGGAGAAATTTTCTTAAATTATTCGTTGTACTTTAATCAGCTCCTCCTAACCAGAAAGAAGTATTACCTAGATAGCGAGAGAATAATTCTATAGTGTACACTCCATTTGCCTTTACGGATTACACTATGACTCTATCAAATAAGTATGGGTTGCATTTTTCCCTAAAGGTCTTATTAATTTCTAATTCTTGAAACTTTTCCATTTGAGGTATACGTTTATTATAGGTTATTGAGAGGTTTTTGTGATTAGTTTACAGTGCACATAAATGCATATCTCGTAATAGTACCTATTATACAAATTATAGCTTAAAATACCTTTTATCTGGGTCTCTTTTGGCTAAAATATGAGAGACTATCTCGGAAACTCTTTTGATACCAATACTGTCTACGTTTAGATGTTCGCTCTCACATTCTCTTCGTTCATCGGCACCTCAAAAATAAGTGTTATTCCTTTTATTCTCATCCAATGGTACCTTTGCAGATTTTCTATCTCCTTTGGCTTACGATTTCTCTCACAATAGCTTATCTTCCATATGAAAATGCCAACTAAATATCTTCTCCACGTACATGTTCAGAGTAGGTAAGAACCACGGTATTAAGAAAAGGTAAGGGCTTGAGAAGTTTTCTCCTTTTCACCCCTACTTGCTTGACGTCATCTGGAAGACAACATGGGACTTGTAGGGAAGCTAGCACTGGCAATTTAAAAGTGAATTTCTTGAATGCGTGGTGAAATACATCGTACTGTACTGTATTTAAGTGTAATAATATTAGACAGATACGTACAAAATCAGGTTCTTTTGTTTTATTTCGGATGAAGATTTTCCAAATAAACTAACGTGTTAACAATGATAAAATCAATGTGAAAAAAAGTATTGATTTATTTATTGATAGCAAGATTAAGATAATATATTTTTAAGGAGCCTACTTATACAGTAGTTAATTTATGAAGAACTCTAAACTCGAAACTTGACAAACATTAGTCTTGGTGGTTAAAGACTTAAAAATAGATTTACAAAATTACGGTGCTCGCTTTTGATTAAATGAAAATAAGAAATCAAAGCTGTTGAGACAGAAAGAATGAAAAAATGGTGCTTCCAAATAGTTAAACACAGGTCTATATGGCAGGTAAGTTGTTAGGAATCTAGAAACAACTACTGTATTATTTATCATCCAATTACCCAATATATTATAAATTAAATTATAATTGGAATTTAAGAATTTCCTTTTCAAGTAGAAGAAATTGTAAGTTATATGTTTATTATTATTATTATTATTATTATTATTATTATTATTATTATTATTATTAGCACCGCGTCTTACTCCCAGTTCGGGTTATACGCATTTACGCTAATGTGCAATGGTAGGGTGATTGTGAGACGAAATGGAGGACCTACAGTTTAACGTGGAATCCGAACCACGGTGGAGGCCTGGCATTTCTCACATTCACAAGATGTCTTGTCAGAGGTGAAGGAAGGGTTTGGTAATCATATAAGTCTATGCCGGGACCGAGGATTGAACCCAGGCTGCCAGCACAGAAGTCTGACACCTTACCCATTAGACCACCAGGTCTCCTAAGTTATATGGAAGAAGGAAATAAAGTCGTATACAAAAATTGTAATTTGAAAATTCATTTGATATTACTATAAAGTTTGAACCCGCCTCAGTGGCGTAGTTGGCTAACGCGCTTGTCATGTTGAGCTCGACTGCTGAGGACGGGGAGATCGAGGTTTGAATCTCGGGCGGGTGAACTGGGTGTGGTTTTTCCTAAATGGTTTTCCACTCTCCCTCCACGCAAATGCGGGCTCACTTCCTCTAATTAAACATTCCCAATTCCTAATCCATTAGAGTAATTAGTACTTAAAGCGTATAACCCAAACGGTTAGTAAGACGCGGTGCTAAATACTATTATTATTAATAAAGTTTGTATGCATTTTCTGACATTCCTAATTTAATTAAAGTTGCTGTAAATCACACTATGGACAAAAACTTTGTTCTTCAAAGTGGTGATGTTCTTTAAAAAAAACTATATAAGAAATAATAAACATATTTATAAAATATATTAAATTTGTGCCAAAATTGTAAAGATTCATTGAGATGTAAAATGTAGTAGTGGACGAAAAGTAAATCTGTGAATTGGCCCATATCTAATTCAGTTGTTCATGCAATAATATAATATAATAAAATAAACTTTTTATGGTAATGCTAAAGTGATCAAATTATTTAATGACTTGGTTGATGTATTTAATACAGCTTATCCTGCCAATTATTGGTTAACGAATAAGACCAATGCAAAATATTATTTTATTTAAATTACAGAGCTCAAACAAACCATCAAATATAGTAAATGGTAAAAATGACCTTTTCAACAGTGAATACAGTTGAGCAAACATCATTACAAGATTTATTTTTATATATGAAGGATTCACTCTTTGCTCGGAATGCCACCAAATATTTTTTTTTCTGGTTTTTTTTAGCACCAAATCTTACAACCTGTTCGAGTTGTATGCATATGTTTTAATTACGCTAATATGTTAAAGATTAGGAAGTGAATTTAAAGGGAGTATATATGCATTTGCATGGATAGAGAGTCTAAAACCAGTTAGTAAAAACTACCCTCAGTACACCAGACCGAGATTCGAAACCCGAGCTCACCATCATCAGAAGTCTAATATATTGCAAGAGAGACGACTCAGACTGACGCAGATATCTCTTTATTAAAGGGTAATCAAAACCTACATGCAATACCGATAAGATTTAAATACGAAACACGTAGTTATATTATGGGTATGTATTCAACAGCAGTTCTGGCTACAAAACAAAATAGAAAATAAAGTATTGAAAGAGCATGTTTAGTAAACATAGAAAGTTATCAAAGAAAAGCTTCAAGGTATGTTTATATTTAAAAGAACTATTCATTACTACGAAAATACTTTAACCTGATCTAATACGTTACAAATAGTTCAATCTACAAGTAAACACCATTAATTTGTAGGAAGCATATCAAGAAAATTTGACTGATATCAGATTTATCAGTTCAAATATTGAAACAAGATGTGATATTGAATATATAGATATATATAGATTTCTGGAATTGCGAATATATGTTTTACTATCTAACGTTGAGAGTGGAACGACTTTTTTTCAGGAGCTAGTTTCTTATGAATTTTATACTTGATCAAAACATAAATAGGTTTTCCTGATTTCAATAAAAGCTTTTCTTGTACGCATAGAAACGTTGTAAAGTCATTAACTGAATTTTATTTATTTGTAAGAAAGTGTTTTGTCCAAACAAGAACATACATACAAAGTAAAAAACTAAACATAAAGGATAAATACATGACAGATGAAACATGTGAAGAAAGTAGCAAGATAAATGGTGTAATTAATATTTTTTTATTTCCGCATCTTACTACCTGTTCAGTTTATATACATCTAAAATAAATCTGTTGGGCTTAGGATGTGAAGGAAAACATTTTATGTGGTAAGCAAGTGGGAAATCATGTAGAGAAAATCACACTCAATAGATCTAAGCGGGATTCAAACTCCAATCTCCCCGTCATCAGCAGGCCAGTCTAACATGAGAGCAATGCCTTAGACCATTCGGCCACTGAAGAGTGTAATTAGTTGTTTGAATAATTTAATGTTAACTGAACCATTTATATAGTATATTATTATATGTATAAATACGTGGGTGTATGTTTTAAAACGAAAATTGATTAACGTAAAGTAAATAGTCTAGTCTACTTTCTTGATATTTTTTGACAAAGTTTAGTTTCTAATAGTTGTAAGTTCAGTGACCGTTTAAAATATTATAATTTATGTGTTCTTTTTTTAATTTTCATGTATTTAAGGTATCTAACGTGCACTTCCTGAACAGACTTATTAAAGCAGCTCACGACTTATAAACTAACTTAAATCTACCGTTAGTTCCTCACTTTGAACGGGGAACACACATTTCACCAACGATAAATTCTTAGGGCATGTTAGGAATCGAACCTGGAACCCTTAGCTCAGCATAAAAACGCGTTAACGACTTATATAAGGTGCCGGACTGTGTCCATATTGAATTTGTTCGACACCAGCTGAGGCTGATATAGTTTATTGCTTGTATAAGAATAAACTATACATTTGAAAATAATCAACAATAATTAATTAAAATCACCTAAAATCTTGAAAATAATATATATATATATTGTCAGGATATTACATATCTTGCAGAAAATGTTTCGGGTTGTGATTTTAAGCTCGCGTTACAACAAAATCTTGGACACGCTGATGTATAGACTTTGATAAGCGCATGAAGTGTCTTGCTAATACATTCCAGGTGACGTCATGCGCAGTAGCGAATTAAACTAGGCACAGTTATGCCTGCCCCCTAGGTTGGAACAACCCTAGGGTCCAGTGGTCGGATGTGTTCTAACATCATATAATGTCGACGATGATTTTCTTATGGTCTTCAGTAGTGTAATTTCAGTCAGTGGTTGTGCCTTTATTAATATAACTTCTCAATAACCATTTACTCTTATTTCGTTGTATTGCAATGATCAAAGCACCATTGTAATTATTGAAATAAATTAAAAATACCTAAAAATAAAGTGTTTGGAAGTGCATTATTAAGGCAGTAAATTTTACGAGCCTTCCTGGAACCATCACAGATTTAGTTAGAGGCAAGGGACATGCTTCTTGTGGAAACTGTGAGCATTATGTAAATAATAGAGGAAAACCTGAAGCAAGCCTCAAGTTTGGTAGAGCCATCGTCGACACACTTTTTCAAATACTTCAGTGCAGCTCTAGCTGTAAAGCGATGAAATGTATGTCAGCAGTCCTAGAAAAACAAACTAAATCCCTCCTAGATTTTGAGCTAAGCTCAGCCGAAATTTGGCCCACTGATTTCCGCGGGATGTTGAGAAAAGCTTCTCAAAACATAAAATTTTTTTTTTAAAACAACAGAACTAAATTAAACACATGACTATTTGAAAAGTTTTTAGTAATTATTATTATTAGCACCGCGTCTTACTACCCGTTCGGGTTATACGCACTTACGCTAATGTGTAATGGTAGGGTGATTGTGAGATGAAATGGAGGACCTACAGTTTAACGTGGAATCCGAACCACGGTGGAGGCCTGGCATTCCTCACATTCACAAGATGTCTTGTCAGAGGTGAAGGAAGGGTTTGGTAATCAGATAAATATTTGCCGGGACCGAGGATTGAACCCAGGCTGCCAGCACAGAAGTCTGACACCTTACCCATTAGACCACCAGGTCTCCTAAGTTATATGGAAGAAGGAAATAAAGTCGTATACAAAAATTGTAATTTGAAAATTCATTTGATATTACTATAAAGTTTGAACCCGCCTCAGTGGCGTAGTTGGCTAACGCGCTTGTCATGTTGAGCTCGACTGCTGAGGACGGGGAGATCGAGGTTTGAATCTCGGGCGGGTGAACTGGGTGTGGTTTTTCCTAAATGGTTTTCCACTCTCCCTCCACGCCGTTTTAGTAATTAATTGTAATAGTAACTAACGCACGTTTATGGAATAATAGATACTAGAACATAAAAATGTAAAAATTGATATCATTAAGTATGTCTGTGTTCATTTTTCTTTTATAATGCCCATGTATGTGCCAATTTTTTACTTTATAGTTCCTATTTATGTGCGTATTCTTACTTTATGCCTATTTATGTGGCTATTTTTAATTCATTGTTCACACTTATGTGCCTCTTTAGGTTATTTTTATTGTTTATTTACGTGTCTTTTTTTTTACATCTTTAGTGTATATCAATACGACCGGACATACAAACTATATAAAAAGGAAATATTGCAAGGCAGTCTTTCTACCCTGAGGTTTAGACAAAAAGTTCACATTTCTCTATTTCAAATGTATATGATTTTAGTGTTATCTCATAAGTGGAAAACTATCTCTATAAAATGTGAAAGAAAAAGCAAGTAGAATTTTTGTACTAAAAAAAACAATGAAATAATGAAATTAAATTATTATTAAAAATAATATTTTAAATTCTGCCATACTTATACCTTCACCTTAAGTGTAAATTTAATTAAAAGTTTATTAACTATTCAAACATTTCCTATATTTTTGAGTCTTTCTTAAGAAAACTAATTGTAATGAATTAAATAAACATGTTTTCTAGGAAAGACTTGAAAAACTACCTTTTTTTTAGTTTTAAAATTGGAGTTGAAAACAGTGCCTGCACAACTTATTTTAAATAGTCCGTAGCTCTTGTGTTAATAATATAACTATGGGGAGAGTACGGACCAGATGTAGCAAACAAAATGAATGGTATTTAAAAGAAATAATAATTAATAAATAGTATTAAATATTAAACACATAACATATTTAATTAATATTAATATGGATCAATTCATATTATTTGTAGAGTAAATTGTCAAATTTGTACAATAAAAGCATTCATTGCAAGTTTAATTATCTTATTTTGCTGAAATAAACTTTATATTGATTTTAGTTTATAGTATTAATCAACTAAAAAATACACATATTTCTTCAATAATTCCTCCACAAACATTTAAATACAAATCTGTCCAGTTCCATCCGCCCTTCTTTACCTGTATTTCTTGTTCTCTCCCACTAAGGATCTATCCGCTACTACCACTGCTGCTGTTTGATGCTTCCTCACGTGACACTTTGCTCATCTGTCCGTCTCCTTTATTGATCCAACCGCAGCACAATCTACAGGAACACACACATACACAACACATTTCTGCTACTGTAGGACGTCAAATGACATCCCTTGCTCTCCCCCTCCCATTCCTTCTCTTATACCTTGTTCCTTCCCTCTCTTATTTCGCCCCTTCGACGTACAAACTACCCTTTGCCTTCTTCCCCGCGTTATCCTTTAGAATGGATGTATGTATGTATGTATCACGCCAATCCTATGTTTTCGCACAATGTGTAAGTCAATGGATAGTACGGAGAATCATCCATACTATCTAGTATAACAATGATAAAGCATCTCTTTACAACAGTGATCTTTAAATTTTTTTCTTTATAAGAATTTATTAAATTCTAGGATCATTGCAGCTATGACTGCAGATTATCTATATAAAATTTATTTTAAAATTACTTCAAAATTTTTTATAAAATAATTCTTTATTCGACTTGATATTTATAGGTTTATTCATGAAAGGCTTCCAACGTTTGTCTGTTTTTAATTATAAACAAAACGTATATTTTTCCCCTTCGCACAACGATGAGAACTTTAAAACTACTTTTCACCCAAAGCATATATATATATATATATTACCATACAACCTAAATAAGAATTGAGTTATTATTTTTAACCAAAGAGGAATATTTTATACATCCATATACATTCACACTCAAATTATTATATCAATGATGATATAAAAGATGATTAATTGAAGGCCAACATAAGAGCCACAGAGCAAAAAAAAGATGTAAATTCCATAGGAAATTCGGGCTCTTATTGGAAGTTATTATTTTTGTTGACGTCCTGGATCTCCAAACAATAAAATGAGGATTCATTCCTTCAAATTGGTTCAGACATTTACTGGTAGTACTAATTACCCAAATTGGGGTTATAAAATTATATTTACACACAAACTTGGCTATAACGAACACCAAAAGACCGAAAAAATGTCCTCTTTAAAACCATTACTCGATATTTCAGTGACGAGTTAAATATATCTCCTGTTATTTAAAATTCTCAATGTAATTATTTATAGATATATCCAAAAACCAAAGAAATTTAGAGAAAAAATATATACATTCCTGTACATACCTAAATATCATTAGTATTAATATGCTTGTATAAGCTACAATAAGCATTATATTAAACACAATTAATTTATCCGTATGTACAAATTATATTTATTAATATTAATCTACAAATTGGTTAGTATATATTTATGCATTTTAAAATTGTTTTTGTAAAGATTTCACTTTAATATTTTTCAAGTTTATTTTGTTTCCGACTAAAGAGTTTGGTTTTTAACTTATTTAACAGTTGAGTCAGTGTGAAGGTTAAGTGGGGAGCAAGACTGGTTGATAGACACTGGATATTTGGGTGAGGGGGTTTTAAGGAATACATGGAATTCTTGTAATAGACAAAAATGAAAAATGGTGACTTAGTCTTTATGACAACCTGCAATGGAGTATAGACAAGGTTATGACATGTCCATAATCCAATAGAGTTTTTTTAATATATTTTAGATCACCCACTTCATTTTTGTATATTCCAAGAGTTGGCTGTTTCCTTTTAAATCCATAGTGATTATTTTTATGTAATGTACTTATTGAATCCAAAAATGTACAAAACGTAAACAAAATATTGATTTACAATAGCAATAAGTGGACTAGCTATGTGTTGATAAATAATATTGCCAATACATTTTAGAGCCATACGACATTATTTTATATCCACAAGTTTCTATATTTAAATTATTGCGAAATTTAAAACTTAATTTGTATTTTTATATGGTAAAATGTTTGACAAATTTTGATTTTTAAAATAAATATTTTAAAAACAATAAAATATTAAATGTATGGTTTTGAAAAATGTAAATTACATTTTTGTAAAGGGAGTATTGTAGAATTGAATGAATACATACATTAACTTAGACCAACTAAATCTGGTTTACTAATATAATTTTATTTTTCACTAAAGTACTTCAATAAGTAAAATAAAGAATGAGTCGCACACTCTCAGGTTTTCTTAAGTATGTATGCCAGGTTTCAGCCTCCTAGGGTTGTATATTATTTAGCTAACTATACGGGTGTTCATGTATGTTTAAGGTGCCAGTCACAGTAAAGGTATAAAAACGTACATCATAAAGTTTTCCATAGTAATTTACCTTTTCATAGAAATGTATACTTCTTGGTTTTGTAACCACGCATGCCACTGGTCGTGTATTTTTAAGATGCCAGATTCACTTAATATGTCTAAGTTAAAAAATACAAATTACTCACACTAACTTATGTGGCCTCATATTCTAGGGTGCTACTCTTGCAATTCACTACAGTCCCGATAATGGGGAGATCAAGGTTCAAATATAGGTCGGGTGTACTGAGGGTGGTTTTTCCACTCTTCCTCCATGTAAATGCGGGTACTCTTCTGATAAATATACCCTTCCAAATACCCAACACCACTATCGAACTTAGAGTACATACGCATACAACCCAAGTGGATAGTAAGACGTGGTGCTAAAAAAAGACCGAAGTACAAATCATAAAGTTTTCCTAAGAAACACAATATACTTATGCCTATTTTCCGATATTATTTTTCTTGGCTTTTTAGTTATCCACACACATTATCATATTGTTTTAGACATAAGGAACGCAGTACAACCCATCTTACCCTAGGTAAATAATTTCTACATATAACTAAATGAATGGATGTATAGTATAAGGCATCTGGTTTTCAATATATAATTCAAAAAATATTTTTAAGTTCAATTCTTAAGGATATTAAAACAAATTATGTAAAGATTGTAGTTAAAGTATTAGCACATCTATTTTATGTGTTTACTTTGAAACTCGAAATAATCATGATATGCTTTTTGTTAGAAGAAATCATCTGTTTTTCTGAATACTTATCTATTTAAAAGGTATATAAAATTAATAAACGATATATAACTTCATACGAGTATGTGTAAACCAATATATTAAAAAAGAACATTTTACTTACCAAGATGAAAACTTACTAAATAAAAATTAACAATAGCTTAGAGATAGATTTCTCTAGTATATCTATGTGGAGTTTATATAGAGATCTGATACCTTAGCTCAGTCAGTAGTATTTCTATCTACTGGACTAAGGGTCCTGGGTTCGATTCATGGCATGGTCGAAAATGTATCATTGTTTAAATGTGGGTTTAGATCTTACAAGTGATGAATTAATGGCCGGGGACTGTATGTTGTGCTTGTCCTGGTATTAAGTTGTAATGTAAAGCAAAGCATATGACGTTATGAGAGGCCTAGCCGGCCGGTAGAGGAAAGTATATGGATTGAATAAAAAGAACTTGCCCAGGCCATAGGATTGAAACAGTAATGCATGCCAGGTAAAAATGTATATAGACAATTCTTCTAGTTGATTCAAGTTTGTTAGAAGTTCTATCCCTAGATACATATTGACACCTAAGAAATATGGATTAATTTCAGTTTGGCCCGTTCTTCGCACCGTTAAGCAGTACCATCATATATCAAACTAGTTATTCAACATCCGGTTTCTTTATTTTTGATACTTCCTCGTTGTGCAATCCTTAAATAGTCAATAAAATTACAAATTACACATGGGAATTAATAAATAATCATAAATTAAATATTTGAGAGAAAATATTTCCTTGTCCACAAACTGAATGCACAAACAAACCCAATACGTTAACACTGAAATATATACCAATACGCGATCATAAAATAAGATAAATGAACTATTATACATTGTTACAGAAACATGTTGAAAAGAAGAGAATAACAGTTCACCAAATAGTATAAATAAATAATATAATATTTTTCAGAAACATACTGAAGAGTTTGCATACCTGCTTTAGTGACCAGGTGTACTGAGTATATTTTTCCTAGATTGTGAAATGATTTAAATATACACCTTACAAATCTCAATATTATTTCAAACTGAAAATAAGCTATTAATTAATTTTTTGTGAAACTTTGAAAGACACATTTCACAACACCCCTTTCAAAATGAAGAGCCCACGTTAAAAAACCTGATAAATCACAATTATGAAATTTTACAGAAGACCATTTTGAAATTTCAAGACACGTGCATACTTATCTTTTTATGATTTTTTATACTTATAGCTTTCATATTGTGTCTTGGTGATTGTATAACACACTATTCACTGGTTTGAATGCATTACTCCAAAAACAATTTTTATACTTGATTTTTTACAACTAGCATATCATATAATTGGGAAAAGACTGATAAGTCCAGGGTTTATCAAGTTTTTACTAGGTTTTTCCTATGACTACATAAGGAATAGAACAAATCATTTCCTTAAACGTATTAGGGATTTTGTTTTATTAAATTGAGGGTTGGGGTGGGGGTAATTAGGCGAGTGAGGACCCGAATACAACATTATTTGAGGTAGTTAATTCATATTTGCTTTGAAAAGTGTGTTTAAATAGACATTTAGACAAAATTATTAGTGAAGTATTAGTGTACACTGAATATCACGTGGATCTAATGGCCAAGGTCAGTATAGAGTTCTGGTAGCTTGCTATTTCATTTTCTGTATAATTGTTGTGTAGCGTACATTTGCCACGTGAATGGATCGTGGATTTGAAAGTGGAACTTGGACCGAGTAGTTCGCTCCACAGCACCTCAATCATGATAGTAGATAAGTCAGGCTTAATAAGTTTAGATCATAGTACCGGATGCCCTGTCTCTGTATTAATTGTGTAAATAAAACAAACTAATCAGACGGACGTGTACGTCATTAGTACTATTTGGAAGCACTCTCTTCAAAGACAAGGTTCATGAATTTGGGGCAAAACTAAGCCCTACATGAGTAGGGAGAAAAGGGTCATTCTGTGACACAAAGAAACGCTTAATTGGTTAACAAAGGGCCAATTAAGTGCTAGGGAGGGTG
>CABEEJ010000097.1:9769-50034 GCA_901482245.1 Timema douglasi
TTTTTTTTTTTTTGTAGAATATTTATTCAAGCAAGTTATAGCGTGATTTAATCATGTTTTGTTTTGTGAGTCTCGGTGAAGGACCAGCCGGATATTTGTCAACAACTGATTCCGTAGTTAATTCTATCTTGTAGGATATCAACCGGGAAAATTGTAGTATGATAGACCTAGGTTTTGGGGTTCGAATCCCTGTTAAATTCGGATGGATGTTGTGTATATTTTATCTAGGATATTTATAACCACATATGCGATTGCAGTGTAATTTTTTTTACTGGGCTTACGTAGTTTTTATATCCAGGCAGGTTTGAACATTAGTTTAATCAGGTGTTTTGTTGTGATTCCCTGAAAATACTGACAGGCCTAGCTATAATGGATTTTGTGGATCAGCCAGAAGGTGAAATTCCGTTCGTCCGTGAATGGGATAATAAAATCCAGAGTGAACTATAGGAGAATATTTATAAGTAACATAATCTTAACTATTTAAACCATATTAACTACTAATTACTGGGGGATATTGATTAAAAAGATACAAATTAAAGGTGGTGTAACCACATTTTCTTGGAGGAAAGTTGGGCAACAATTTAAGAAAACGTGTCGCAATATTCCCGACTAGGACTAGAACCCTGTTTCATCCATCACTGAAAATGGACCATATAAGAATTTTTTTTTTGTACGCATGAATACCGAAGCAATATAATATACATCATTTACCGTATTTCCTATAATATTAATTTCATTTTGTAGTTTTGTTTAATATAAGATATTAAATATTTTATTTTGTGAGTGTTTCGAGCAGACATCACACTAGTCTATATTTTATTATTAACTCGGGGCTTTCTTTTTAAGTTCAATCAATAATGTTTTTACCACATTGAGATTATCAACAACTCTCAGACCCGCATCGGTGGCGTAGTTAGCTAACGCGCTAGTTTACTGCTTAGCTCGACTGACAAGGATGTGGAGATCGAGTTTCTAAAATAGCTCGGGTGAGCTCGGGTAGTTTTCCCTAAATGGTTTTACACTCTCTCTCCACGCAAATACGGGTTCCCTTCCTCTAACTTCAACCTTTACAATTTATAACCCATTAGAGAAATTATTACTTAGGCGTATTACCAAAACGGGTAGTAAGATGCGGTGCTAAAAAACAAAACAAAAAAACCTACCCTCAAAAATTGCTTTAAACACTCTTTCCTTGTCCTATTGATTTAAGATTGACTATATGAAGGCTACCCAAGAAACAGTTAAGTTTTCTTGGCACTCAAACATATTAATAAACAGTTCTGTGGGAGCTGGCTGGCCGCGAATGTCCGCGTATAGAGTAAAATAGTTAAATGGGGCTTGTCTAAATGGAGGGTTGGAACACATTCACGTCATCAAGTCATGCACTAGCAAAATATTGACAGTTTCTAATTCAGTAAACATTCATACATCTTCTAAACATTTATAAATTGCAGTAAGCCAACAGTTATTACTCCTTCCAAGTTAATTTCAAGAACAAATAAATGATGTATTTAGTAGGCTGCATTTATACGTTAAAATCTCATACTCCTTAAATAATTATTGGTTACCTTATTATTATTGCTTTCTAAACCAAGAATACTACAAGGGTATGATTTACAGATTTATTTAACGTACAGATAGTGCGACAGCTTAGCTCAATTGATAGCATCTTTTTATACTAATTTAGGGACACTAGGTTCGATTCCTGACACCGTGGAACTTTCATTTTTAGTGAAACATTTGTTTTTTCTTATAACCTGATATGCTAATGGACGGGGATGTTGAGTCATTTCAAGTTTTAAGATAGTAACAAAGTAGTGTGCTGATTTTATCACTCGGTTCAGAAAATGCACTTAAAAAAGTTCATACATTTAATAAGTACGTAAAGACATGTTACGTAGCTGTCGCTTTTCATAAGCAATTCCGATAAAATAATTTACCAATAAAGTAAAATTTTATCGATGTTAACCTAAAAAAATATATTGATTTTTCTAAAAGCTCTTTACTACATTATTCCTATTCCACAGTAATAATAACAGTTGTGGTATATACTTTTGTAATTTGCTTAAATATATATATATATATATATATATATTCTAGGTGCATAGTTACGTAAACGCAGAAAATAATAAAATTAATTGTACATACTTTAAATGAAAAACCATAACACAGAAGATTAAGTTGTTTGAAACTGACGTCAATAATTTTAATTAAATTGTACAGGTGTAATTATATTTATGATTTTTTTTAATGAGGTATTATTAAATAATTCTATTTCGCTTTGATTCAACTTTAATACTAGCCCGTATAAATGCAAAATTAAGTGGGATTTACCTAAAACAACATTATTTTTGATTATATTTCACTTATATAAAAGTAACATAGCTCTAGTTTAAAAGCACTACAATACAACAAAATTTTATCTAAATATTTAATCTCTTAAAATAAGAATCATTATCTAAGTGTATAAGCGTTTTTGCTGGGGTTTTATCTTAAATTGTTTATTTAAAAGTATGGTTTCTTGTATTTCCGTGATTATTTATAGGCCTATTAATATCACAAATAAAAATAAGTAGTTTTATTTATAAAATGATTTTGTGGTATTCATTTAGTATTTTATGGAGATTATTTATTTTAGTAAATTAAATCAAATTTTGAACTCACTTGATTTATATGAATCCAAGGTGTAGGACAAAATAGGTAGGAAAGTAATATGAAATATTTCATATTGATAAAAGCCAAACTGGAGAAGGATGATAAATTTTCATGTCTATTGATCGTCGATATACAGATACACATACACACACGTATATATATATCGTTTTTGGGAGAGTAATACGTTTAAAAGTTGCAGTTATATGAGTGGTCCACAAAACTTACCATGTAACGACAAATGTCAATATCTCTGAAGGGTGAATGGATGCTACATGACCATCCTGAAAACCACCACAACTAACATTCTAAAGAAAAACTTTTTAAAGCAACACGTCCAATAGGGGAGAGAAATAAGACAAGTTTAGAGAGTATATTTCGGACTAAACACATATTTTTTCATCTCTCCTTTGCTTCAACCCCTCCTCCACATCGTAAAGTTCATGTCATGTAAAAATGTAGATCTCATGAATGTTGCAAAAGTTTCACCATCGATGACTTTTCCGAGTTGTTGTCGATATATCACGGTCTCATTGATACATATACGTCTTCCTGTCGAGAGAAACATTTTCAAAATTTATATATATAGCCTACTTCTATTTATTTTTTCAAAGGAAAACTTTTTTTTTTTTTCGTTCTGCTTATGGTGGCGATTTAGTCTGTATTTTATTAGCTCTGGTTGCTGAAAGGAATGTGAACTACGACTTGTCTTGCGTTGTTGGCTCACCGCACGCAAAGATCTCTGTCGGAGAAACGGGAAAGCTCTACATTATCTCTGGCTTGCTTGTCCTAAGGTGAGAGAGCAGGGAACGTGAGAAAGGTCAGTGTTTTTGCAGCTTTTATAACAAAACATTCTTTTTGGTCAAATAAATCAAATATTACTTCTATACAAACATAGAGTTTAATTTTCTTCGTATGATGACCTCAATAGCTATTGCATATCTCTCAAGGATCTCCTAGAATTTTATGAAAACTTTTTCTTTTAATTTAAAAAGGTTGCTAGAAAATGTAATTATGCTCAGAACAGATATTCAACAACTGTTGATATAACCATGTGAAGGAAATTAAAGTCTTTGTCTATAATGGATAAATATTTTTTTTATTTTAGCAAAAAAAAAATTAACTACAAATGGCAAAAACACTGACCTTTTCTCGCATCCCCTACACTCCCACCTTAGGCCAAACACCCGCTGACAATTTTTTTTTTAGCACTGTATCTTTATAGCCGTTCGGGTACGCCTATGCACTAATTACACGAATGTGTTATGGAATTAGAAAAGTTGCATTTAGAGGAAAGTACCCGCATTGTAATTGAGGAATAGTGGAAAACTATTTATGATAAACCACCATTAGTAAACCCGACCGGTATTCTAACCCCGATTCCTCGCTATCGTCAATCTAGTATTGCGACATAAACGCCTTAAAACATACAACCAACGAAGCGAGTCACTTTTTTTAAAATAGTCACCATAACCGTTTCAGTGGTCAAATGATCTAAGCTGTCACTCTCGCAGTAGACTGGCCTGCCGGTAGTTGTGAGATCGGGGTTAGAAATCCGGTCGGGTGCTCTGAGGGTGGGTTTTACGAAATAGTCTTCCACTCTACTTCCACTAAAATGCGGATACACTTACTCAAAATTTAAAAACCTTCCATATTACTAACACATTAGAGTAATTAGTTAATTTGCGTAGAATCTGAATGATTGGTGGGACGCAGAAACAAATGAAAATAATGTTTCTGATAGCTGGCCCTATACATGGTAACTAATAATAACAATACTAATACTAATTTATTATTATATTATTACTATTATTATTGATGGGAACATTTTCATTATTAGACATAGTACTTTATCACAAGTAAATTAAAACCAAGAACCCGATTACAAATCAACAGGTTTCGGTTGGGTTTTAAGATATATATAAATAAATATTGTTTAGTGCGTTTCCTGACGTAAAACATTAACACCAATACTGATTACCAAACCCTTCCTTCACCTCTGACAAAACATTTTGTGAATGTGAGGAATGCCAGGTCTCCACCGTGGTTCGGATTCCACGTTAAACTGTAGGTCCTTCATTTCATCTCACAATCACCCTACCATTACACATTAGCGTAAGTGCGTAAAACCCGAACGGGTAGTAAGACGTGGTGCTAATAATAATAATAATAATAATTAGCACCAATAATAATAATAGTAATAATAGTTATTCCGCATTTTAAAAGCATCCATCAACATGCCTTCCGCTTTGGTTGAATAATTTATAGATCAGTTTTTTTAGTACCGTGTCTTACTGCCCGTTCGGTTTATGCGCCTATTTACTATAATTGTTTTAGTTATGAGGAAGGCTATATTTATAGTAAGTGTACCCGCATTCTGGTGGAGGGAGAGTGGAAAACCATATTGTAAAAAAACCTAACCCATAGATATACTGTTTATATAGAACTATGTATTAAAAGTGTACACTAAAACCAAAACAAAAATAATACTTTAATAATATATTATTTCTCAGTATCAAATAAAATATATTAATTTAAATTTAATCCCTAGCCAAAAAATGACTTTTTACGTTAACTTATTTTACATTCAATATATCATATATGTTCTCACAGTTAAGAGATAAAACACATTATTTCTTTATATTATAAGTTTATAGCATCTGTTTTTACTGAAGTGGATTTTATCAACTTTTAGTCAGATTCTAGTTTAAAATGCGCTTTTTGATAAAGTCTGATTTAGAAAGGAAATATATTTTTTTACGGTTATAAAAGCTACTAAAACAACTTTCATATATTCATATATCAATTATTGTAATTTTCTCATGTCACTTTTGATATATAGATTCAGTACTTATAAAAAACCGTTATTAATATAGTACAATGTTCTAAATGTTGGCATTAAAAAAACAAAAATGTATTTTCTAAAAGAACCTTCCTACCAAAATATTTCTACAGGATATTTCTAAACTCTCTGCACAGAATCAAACAACAACAACAACATCTATGGGCAGAAAGAAAAAGAAAATCCTAGTATAAAAAAAGTTCGGAAAAGTCATCTTGCATTACTGAAATAAGCGAGTTGGAGTTAATCGCAACATCTCGGGGAGTACGCAAATATAAGTACGTACTTGTACAACAAGTTGCATATCATAAGGCGGTGACATCGAAGCAGCTGTTCAAAACTTTCACCTGGGAGTTAATCAAACCCCGACCTCTAAATGACCAGTAAACTAGACTAGCGCTATTCAACCTGCGATATGCGAAGACAGATAAAATGTAAATATATAAACATATATTTCTAATTTAAAACTTAATACTCGGCACATTATTTTAGATTTAATTTATTTCACAATACATTATAGAACATGAATAACTTGTATGATACACCAACTACTTTAGGGAGTACAAAGTTGGAGATAAATTATATCTTGGGCACGCAAATAAAATAAGGTTGAATACCATTAACTAGAATACAATCTAAATATACCCGACATCTCGTCACCGTGACCACCGACGCGGGCTATATAATGTATCATCGCTCTATGAAAGTTCCTGTTATAGCCGGTCATGCTTAATTGCCATGTGGTTAACATGGACATCATAATTGCCGACCGAATTGGGTCCGTTCTAAATTGTTATATTATTAATATTATTTTCTACCGTATCTGCGTGTCTCATGCACCTGTGACGTTCTCTTGTGCCCTTATCGCACGGACCGTAAGTCTGGATGAAGGGAGGGGGGATATTGAAGGGTTAGGAGTGTGTGTGTGTTAGCAGTAACTCACTTATAAACAGCTAACCTCCTACCCCAACCCCCAACTAACTCATTACTCTGTATTACCAGGTATCGCACCAAATATTCCAGTGACCAGTTAAAAATCCTGGGCTTCAAAACCACAAAATTATGAGCTTGGGGGGTTTAATTATACCAAATACGATGTGTTGTACTTTATAATGGTATTTATAAACACACCCAATGGTACAACAAGGCTTGCACAATAGAAATTAACCCCACGCCTCACCCCTCGTCTCCCCTACCCCTTACTCTCCGTGGAGATGTATCGTACGTGTAAATTTTCAATTCATGTGAGGGTTTTATTGGGAGGTTGTTGGGTGGGGAAATTAACATGTTCGCTGTCTGAATTTAAAAAAAAAAGAAAAAGGACAAGTAAATAAATCGATACATATAATAGATTTCTTTCTGGACCATAGGTTGAATCCCCCTCTTTACCCTTACACACACACACACACCTCCCAACCGCTATTACATTATATCGATGAGACTAGTTTTTAGGGAACTACTTACTCTACCAACTTTGGAACATGTTATTGTTTTCCACTACCCACAACGAACGAAATTGTGTTTCATTTTGAGCTGTCTGGCTTTAGACTGATTAGAAATATAGTCTTTTTATTAAATCTATAATATCAATTTGTAAACAAGCAGTCGTGATGTAACGCTTTAATATAAATGTATGTTTAGTATTGTTAGTAAAGCTACTTAATTTATCATTGCCGGGTTATATATTTATTTAATTTTATAGTATTTATAGCTAATCTAATACAAAATATTTATTTCTAATAGTATTAAATCAATAGGTGACACATTATTGTGTTTGATTAAAATATATTTAAAAAAATTGCACATTACGTACAACTACCTGTCCGGGGTAATATCCACATTTAATCACACTAATGAGGAAGTATATTTATATATATAAAGATATAGAAAAATATACCTGCATTTCCTGGAGAGAAAGTGGGAAATCATTTAGGGAAAAAATATTCTTAGTCCACCCTGTTAGGATTCAAATTCCCTGTCAACTACAAGCCAGACGAGACTAGTTTAATTCACATGCCCACCAAAATGAAAAAATATATTAAAACCAAAACCATATATATTAATAAAAGCCTAGTGGTATCTGTATGTATAGTGTACGTATATCTCTCCAGTGAATTTTTATTACTTATCAATGAGATAGAAAGTTGAAATTAGTTGAAATTGGGTAAATTGTAGAGGGGCCATTCAAGAGGTGCGAACATTTTTCAAACTTGAAAACTGATCGAAAATAAAATGTATAAGAAATAATAATGTGATTTATTTATTGATTTTTAACTCGCCGACATGTTATGTGCACATCCAAAGCAAGGAATAACTTTGTATAAATTATTCCAAGATAAAATCCAAAGAAAAGTTGCATTTTATAATACACAGACCTGTGTTTGTGGTTTGGTTGAGTTGTATTCATATTAGTTAGCACAAAGTTTTTCTTTGGTCAGTAAGATTTTAATAGGTAATGTTAAATATATTTATTTAATTTGAGCTTACATTTACTTAGCCTAGATATGTATTCATCATGAAAACTAATTACTGCTTTATATATACAATGGCAAAACTTTATAAATAAAACTAATGTTTAACTTTTGGTTTGCCTGGCCTGTGTATATGTCGTGTTAATTCTATAATTCCAAGACTCAACAGATGATTTTTACTTTCTCGCTATCTTACAGGTATAGAAAGTATTGTGATGGTCAAAAAAATTGAACTCGAGGTTTTGATGATTCTCGACGTTTCATGACCCCCCGAATCCGAAAAAGTGGTTTTTGAATTTCCGTCTTCCTGTCTGTCTGTACCTCCAACTAGAGCCTAAACTGTTTTACCTATCGGGCTAAAACTTGGTATCTAGGGTTTTCATAGGGTTGCCCCGTGGGATTTTTGTAATTGGATATATAACCCTAAAATTAAGGGTAGTTTACTGAAGGGCAAAAAGAGAAAAAGTCGATTTTCTCAAAATCGGCTCGAACGATTTTTATAAAATTTCATTTCTAAACATTTCTAAATATTCCAAACCAAATGGCTACTCTCAATATTTCGGCAAAATGACTTTAAGGGCTCCGATCTGATGCGTAAATTCTCATTTGGTATCATATATCCGAAACTAGTTGAGAAATAAAATTACTTATCATTACAAATATGTAGATCTATTTATAATATACATATTTTAATCTAAGCATATTTTTATAAAACTAATAACGTTCAAGCTATACACCAATATATATATATATATATATTTTAACTTTTCGAACACTTAAGGTAAAGTATTGTGACCGTAAAAAAAACTAACCTGAAATGTAGTACTATTAAAAATTAAAAACGTTTACATGAGATACATTTTTATAAAACCAACAGTTTCTTAGATATTAGCAAACATATTAATACAGTTTTGTGAGCTTTAGTTTCAAACATATACTACTTAAGTTTTAACGCAATAATTCTCCAATTCCATAGAGTAATTAAATATAAGTAATTCTTTCATCAAGTTTGATGTTTTTCCTTAAACCTCTTAGGGAAAAGGTTTGTACACAATTATTTATCGCCTTCATTTTAGACTCAATAGTCAATATTTACATTTTTTATTGGTCAAAATTTATAAATGAAGAATTTATTAGCAATGCGATGACATGAAGATTTTCAACACCTTATAAAATAGCGAAAATTTTAACCGGAAGTTGAAATTTTAATACGAAGTGTTGACCCTTGTGGACCCAATATTGATCTTTTTTATTGGTCCAAACATACAAACGAGGAAATTAATTCTTTAAAAATAAAATTATAAAATCTAAAACCATGACTCAAAAAATGTTTTACATTAGTATAGTGCAATTGATGCTTAGGTTTGCTAGTGTATATTATTTTGATTGACATATTTTACGAGTTTTGAGTAAATATTTCCATTTTAAACAATAGAGCGAGAAAGTCCGTGCGGATCTCCGTAGCATTTATTTTTCTAAGCATAATTTTTTTATGTCCGTTCAGGTTATACGCCTATGTACCAATTATGCTAATGTGTTAGTGTGTGAGGAAGGTTGAATTTGAGAGGGAGTGTACCCGAATTTGCGTGGAGAGAGAGAGTGTAAAACAATTTAGGAAAAACAACCCTCATTACACCTGACCGGGACTCGAGCTCCGATTTCCCTGCTATCGGCAATCAAGTCTACTGCGAGAGGTACGCCCTAAATCATGCGACAACTGGACCGGGCTGTACCAAAAATCGACTTGGCCGCTGTAGACCCTGACATCCCTTTTATTTTGAGATGAAGTAATTTCACACTTACGAGTAAACCAGCGTTCTCAACGACTATTAGCTAGTCACCAGATAAAACCTTGGATAGGGTTGGTATTTATCTTCCTAAGCCAATGTTTATCCTTGGCCAATTGTAGAATACGTGGCTTTTTCCAAGCTCAACAGGCCTAGGGGTTAAAGTCGTTGATGGATCAAATCGGGGGACTTTACTACCGAAAAACCCTTTAGTATTCATAAAAAATTTTTTACCTATATAAATAGATCTTGAAATTTATTTACTAAAAACAAAATTAAATTAGTTAATAATACTTATATAATTACTTAAAATAATTAAGTGACAGAAATATACATTTATAACAAGATAGCTCAACCTAACAAAACCTAACCTTTCATGCATCTACAAATTCAAGATTCGGTTTGGTTAAGCTGGCTAATATTGACTTCAGTCTGTTATAGACAGGCTTAAAAACTACCATATAGAATAAATCTCAATAGTAGCACTCAGCAGTGAGAATATAAATAACAGCTCAAATAAAACTCCGTTAATGGCTCTTATGAAGTTATCTTTGTTCACCCTGTAAGTATTAACTTGTTTAGTCTTTGCAGGCTGCAAATGCCACTCTGGAATCTCACACGCTGGATGGATGCTAGAGTAAGGTAACGTATAGTACCGTCGTACACATGTATCGCAAATGCCAGCCATTCTGTCTCGCAGTAACGCGAGACAAAACCTCAAGCTTTTGAGCTATTTCCAGGTACGAGACTACTGCGCATGCTTCCCCTGAGGAGGACATGTTCACGACTGTCATATGACAGGTGAGTGTGCGGGGGAAGCCCCAACTCACAATATTGCCATCTGGAATCTGCTATAGGCGATCTTTCGCAAATGATAGACAAGTGTGCGGTCCGCCTAAGGTATCGAGCTCATCTTTCATTATTCCACTACATTTCAACTTGTAAGAGAGGGTAATAGTGTAACCAGTCAAACTAAGATTGCCAACTTTCAGGGTAAACGGAGTGTACTAGTTGAAACAACAAAAGAGAGCGTGACTTACATTTGGTTCAAAGACTAGTTCATAAAACAAAGTCTAAAGTACCAGTAACCCAAGCGAGCTCACCTTAGCTCTGTGAGCATTTAAAAGTTGAGAGTTTTTTTTAGTTAGATTTAAATAGCCTTTAGCTCAAATTGTTCTTAGTCTTAACATGGTGCGATTGCCGAAGGATGCATGAGTGATATAAAGTTAATTATAGTTTAAGTATTATTATTATTATTATTATTAGCACCGCGTCTTACTACCCGTTCGGGTTATACGCACTTACGCTAATGTGCAATGGTAGGGTGATTGTGAGATGAAATGGAGGACCTAATGTTTAACGTGGAATCCGAACCACGGTGGAGGCCTGGCATTCCCCACATTCACAAGATGTTTTGTCAGAGGTGAAGGAAGGGTTTGGTAATCAGATAAATCTATGCCGGGACCGAGGATTGAACCCCGGCTGCCAGCATAGAAGTCTGACACCTTACCCCTAGACCGCCAGGTCACCTATAGTTTAAGTAAAATACATTAATTAGCTTTTTAAAAAATCATCCTGATCTTTGAAGTGGCAGCCTTTATACAAAAATACAGATATTTACTTGGCGAGAACTCATATAATGTCCAACTGATTTGGAGTTCAGTAGATGTAGTTTCAGATCCTAATACTTATAACTATCTATTTGTTTAAAACTTGAATGGTTCCCAGAGGCACGTAATAACATCTGACTCACATACGGAAAACTATCAGTGGAGCACTTGGCAGATACTCTAAACGAACTCGACTCTGCCGACTGACTAAAAACAATTACTTTTCCTCCTTTCACCAACTCCCCAAAACGTCGGTGAACCCTCAAAAAACGGCAGGACTCTCACCAAAACGGGAAAACCCGAAAGACAAATACTACAAAACCAATGAAAAATAAAGAACTTCATAAAATGAAAATAAGCCAAACAAAATGTTTTGAAGTTAATTTAAAATATTAAATATACTGAATATAAAGATTAGAGTCTGAATATTGTGTGTTTGTTTACTTCCGACTTGTGTTTCTATAGCCAGTGTCTGTTCAATCACCTACAGTTACGTTAGGTTAGGTCTACATATATTAAAAGGATAATTCTTTTTCTTCGTAATCCATAATTCTTACCGAGGTCGGTCCAAATGTCCTCCATTTACTTACCAAGACCGCGCCAAACTTCCTGAATGGATTGGTCCAAATGGGTTGCTTTTCGAGAGGAGTGCTCTAAATTCCCCAGAGTTTTACTCAACAAATTTTCAAATATATATTTATATATATATATATATATATAAGCTCTTAGATTTAAAAAATGTAAATTGATAATTTCAATTACTCTAGGTAAAAGAGGAAACTACCCCCTGTGAATATGTTTTTAAATACTGGACATATCCTTAATGTATACGCTTTCATTAATATATATATATATATATATATATATATATATTAATAAAAGCGTATACATTAAGGATATGTCCAGTATTTACAAACATATTCACAGGGGGTAGTTTTTAGATTGGAATTGAAATTCTATTAGGAATACTTATTCTACCTAGAGTAATTGAAATTATCAATTTACATTTTTTAAACCTAAGAGCTTAGAGTTGAAAGCTATCATCATAAAATTGACGATTGATGCATAAACGAGACAGCTAGTGTTTAAAAAAACGCGTATGAGTGGGCACGTGGGCTAAGGCGTAAATCTCGTATGGTTTCCCCGATGATGGGAAGTTTGGAGTTCGAACCTCTGTCGGGTGTGTATAGGATTTTCTCCTGAATATTTTTCCGCTCTTCCCTTCGATGCAAATGCGGATGCTTTTCATCCAGTCTATACTCTTTTAATACCTAGTGCATAAGTGTAGTTAATAGCCTAACATACTACAGTCATGACGTACAATACATACGTAAAACTAGAGTCGAAGAGCATTTAACCCGAACCCGATAGTAAGGCGCAGTGCTAAAGAAAATAGTCCAATGTTTTTAGAAATAATCTTTAAAATAATTACAAATATATCATTTGCGGTCAACATTTACTACATTTTACTTTATTATTAGTACTATTCTACAGGTATTGCTAATATATATCAAAACTGACAAATGCATATCATATAACTTGACGTAAGCGCAAAAATGAATCTAGTAACTTTTATGTCAGTTAAGAACTTTCGTATGAAAATTGGACTGTAATTACTATTTATTCTCTTGTAAACTACTGTGTTCACACCAAGCGACCGCTAGAACTCAACATGGCCATACTCCCTCAGGGGACCCAAGTAACACAACAGGCGGACATTGAAGACAGAAGATTGGGTTCGAGCCCAACAAGGTTGACAAATGTCCAGTGGAGTTTGTCGTGAAGACGTCAAGGTGGGGGGTTTAAAGGGGGAGGAGAGGGTCGCTCACACGCGCGCGGAGCTACAAGAAGAATCGGGTTACATCCCTTCGAGCTGTCGAGTCGAGTAGATGAGTTAGCCAATCAGGTTGCTCGTTTCAATCAATGTCAAGTGGCGTCACGCGAGGTAAGGGGGGGGGGGATCCAACCCTTACTACGCTTTCCTGTCACCCGCTCACAGTGGGAAGATCGGTTCCCTTGGGGCCTCGGCCGGGGTAAAGAACGTCTAAACGTGCTCCAGGAAAACACCGATCACCGTTGAAAGTTCTTGGTTCGAATCCCAGTGACATTTTACTGCCCGTCTAGTCAGTGCGCATATATAGCCTACAATAATAGAGAAGGCAGGAGGAGGTTGAAGTTTTAGAGGAAATGTATCCACATTTGTAGGAAATAAGATGGGAAAATCACTTAGGAACAAAATCTTGAGACACTCGACCGAGATTAAAACCTGACATACCCCGTTGTCGAAAAACCAAACCAGACCACAATGCCGCCCAAACATAAGTGTCCACTTATGGGGGTAAGAATATAATAAATTTAGTTCCAACTCTACAGTAGAGTTTTTAAAATATAGACTATATTATTTAGATGAAACAAACATTTTAACAATCCAACATTCAATCGTAGCGGTATTTTTTTCCCCAAATGGCTTTTTTACTCTCTCTCTGTGCAAATTCGGATGCATTTTATTTATTTACTTGCCTTATCCTGACCGAATTAGTGTTATTCATAACCTGAGAGTGTGAGTCGTGAATCTACGGTCCAATTTTTATAGGACGGGCCTTTTAGAAAATTCAAATCTATTTGATTTTTGGTCAAATTTGATAAATATTTACTATTTTATTGGTGTTATTTATAGTTAATGATAATATCCATAAAAAGTGACATCTGAAGATCACATGACTTGACTTATGAATACGTGTAAGTATATTTAGTAACTTTTATAGCATTTATAATATATTTTTATGTAAATTGAACTACAGTATAAAGTTTCATCCACAAAAATTGGCTGCTTCTCAGCTTTTTTTTTAGAACTTCGTCTTACTACCCAACCGGGCTATAAGAATTGTTTCAAAGCTATGCCTAAAAGGAACATACTTTGTTATACTTGAGTGTGTCGGACAAGTGCTGATAAAAATAACTCTGCTTTGATTTAGCTCTAATAAGACTGAATTGACTCTCATCGGGTTTCCAAAACCTTCTACCTAATTCGTTACATCTTTCACATTCAAGTAAAAAAAAAAAAAAAAAAATGNAAAAAAAAGTTAGCATGTCAGGCCTGTCAACCTGACGAAACATAACCAGATCCGTGCTCATGGTGATGACAGGGAATCCTGCGTGCGCAGCTCATCAACAGTATCTTCTTCCCGCGTGTATGTCACGTGATGGGACAGTGGTGCGCTCTGTCGCACGGCAGACGAGTGACATGTGTGACAACTTTTGCCCTCTCCCCTCCTTTTCCTGCTCTTCTTCACCCCGTAGTACCCTTGTATTTGGGGAGGGGGGGATTTTTTTTGGCCCGTCAACCATGGGTTTAACTCGTCGGGAGACACAGATCTGTGAATAAAACTTGCACTGACACATTTTGTAACTTTTTTTAAAAACTTGTTCACAAGGTTTTTGATGCCCCAAGCAGATGAAAGGTAGGATCATATTTCCTAATAAAAGTATAAAGCAGCTGTTTCGAAGGAAGTCGAGACAAATGCGTCTGTTTTTTACGTCATGTTGCTTGTGACACAGAATCTATTTACAGCTCATGAGAGCATTTTGTTTTAAAATTTATTTTATAAGTCAATATTCATTGATGAAATTAAAATACCTTTCTTGACGTACTGTAATGTTCATCACGTGTGATTAATTCTCTCCCACGTATGTGTGCGTCTCATATATATATGTATGTGTGTGTGTGTCAGGGCTACGACACTTATAGCCCAGTGGTGGAAAGATTAACTAGTACTAATGTACCGTAGCCCAGAGCACGCCCAAATGTACTGATCATACATCCTTTACGTGAAGTCTCTTTTCATGTGCTGATGAGTTGAGATGAGATGCAGGTGATAGTGAGTATGAGGGTTTGGAACCAGTGGAAACACTTAAAACTAACTTAAGCCTAATCAACCAAACCCTAGTGACCGTTGGTGTAGTTCCCCTTTAGGTAAAAATGATCATGGTACCAGCCGGGAATCGAACCTGGGACCTCTAGACTCGTAGCCAGGTGCACTGATCACTATACCACACCCTGGTTATATAAATAAAATTATATGTAACCTACCCGCACCTGTGGGCACGTGGTCTAAATGTTTCAACTCATTTGTCTAGTTTGACGATAACACGTCACTGAAGATATTTCTTTCCTAAATGGTTTCCAACTCTCCCTACACACAAATGAGGGTTCATTTCCTCTTAATTTTACATTCCTCTTTCTTACACCACATATATATACATATATATATATATATATATATAAAGTGGGAAACCATATAGGAAAAAAGCACTCTTAGCTCACCCGGCCGGGACACGAATCCCCACCTCATTGTGACTATTAAACCAAACTAGATGAATTTGGCGTTTTGTTAACATGTCCACCAATGCAGGGAGACCAGTAATTATATATATATATATCTGCATCGCTCGGCGTGTTAGCTAAAAGTAAACACTCACTCTCTTTTCACACAAATGCCCTTACATTATTCTCCTAACTTTACATTCTTTATCCACACCCCACTAGCCTAATTAAATGCTGAAAGCCGAGATGGTTAGTAAGACGCAGCTAGAAATGAACAGTTAATACCCGAGTCAACAAAGTGACACACAAGTTAGCTTGAATGCCTATTTGTAGCGGGTTTCAGATTCGATTCCTGGTGAAATCAACTAGTTTCTTCCCTTCTTGAAATCCTTTTTAAATCGGGCGTGTTATTATTAAGCTAGGCTAAGTCCCTTACTGTCAGAGTATTTACAAAATATGTTAAGCAATAAAAATGCTAAATTATATATTTTAAGACTACTACAAACCTGCAGCACCCATTCCCCTAGCCTCTATTTTTTTATTGGTGGCTATGCTGTCCTAGGTAAAGTTTGTTTCACATTTAATCCAGAATTTAAAAAGGTTTGCTTATTGTTAAAATTATTATAATTTTTCAAGACCATTATTCATTCCCGTCTTACCTGTGAATCAGTAAANAGCCTATATTTTTGCACGCAATTGTTTTCTAAGTTAAGTAGCTATTAAAATATAATATTCCTAGTCAGCTCCCTCGTCCTCCCTGCTAAATGGCCGACCCTCCCCCAACGCACTATTCATGCTCTCCACCCCCTTCCTGACCGTAGGAATGGGTGTTATTCCCACCTGCCGCACACACCGTTCATCATGCATAACTAACCAGCCTGCCCCCTTCCCGAACCTTTCGCATGTTCCGCTAAGACATACGGCGGGCGCACAGGGACCTCTTGCAAATAGGGATATAATGACCATACCTTACATGGTAGTCTACCCCTTCAGGGGGAGCGAGGCAAGAAGATATGTCCAGATCCTCGGGAGATGAGTGGTATGACAAACTTTAGAGGCTTATCTGGCTTTTACCCGTGACTGAGAGGTCGGGTGACTTACTATAGGAAGAGGTAGCTCTAGTTTGACAACTGGGGAGGGTAAGAAATATATTCATCTAGTGGATCGTTGCAGAGATGGCTGCAGTTTATCGTACTAAATTGTATTCAAAACTTTTTATTGGGAAAGGTTCTACGGAATGAGTGAGGCCTCACTAGAATTTCTAGTGAAAGTTTCACTCATGAAGGTTCATCAACTTCCCATAGATTTTTGATCTTTAACTGTTTAATTTTAAGAAAAACTGCTATTTTTCTCTTTCACTACATGATGATAACTTTAAAACTCTCAAATCTAATATATTTGTAGCAGCATACCACTTAAGGAAAGGGTTTGCTGTTATTAATTTTAACAAAAAATAAATATTTTATTTACCTATATACAATCGCATATCAGGGTTTCCATGGAGGTGTAAACAAATAATGATTGCATGAATGAGTCACTACACATACAGCAGAAAAAATGAAAACTGTTTAAAAAATTGGGTTTTAGCTAAAAGCAACTATTATTACCAACATCCTGGACCCCTAACCTTTGTAATATATGTTTTTTTTTGTCTAAATCAGCTCAGCCGTCTTCTTGTAATTTCAAATGACCGGAAATGAGCTTATCATTTATATAGAAGATGTTTGAATATCTTTTCATCAAACATATTATTTGCTTCTTTTAATGCGTATCATTTTATTATCCGTCTACGCTATCCGTACAGTTACACTGTTGGGTTAAGAATGCAGGAGGAAAAATTTAGAGGAAATGTAAAAAGAGTTGGAAACTATTTAGGTTAAAATATTCCCACTACACCGAGCCAGATTCAAACCTCGGTAGTCTAGTCTATTGCAAGACTGACATCTTAGAACAATCAACCAACGATAAGGGTCAAAAAAATTAAATAAATATTAATGGGTAGTACAGTTATAACAGTTTTAAAGTTTTATTTTGTATCAAAATGTTTTAATAGGGTTTTGTTATTTCAGTAAATAATTTTTAAGTTATTAAAATTACAACTGAACAAGGGAATTGCGCCCAAGACCTTTGGTTTGGCGAGTCACTGCTCTCTTACCACTGTGCTATCAAGGAGTCGTCCCGTCCTCAGGATCATTTCTCATTCATAGCTTAAAGGCAGAATCTCTTATGGACGCTCAAACTTTTTTTTTTTGCTACTCTACAACTCGATACTTTTTTTTAGACTTAAACAATAATTTTTTTTGTACATCGGGAGCCCTGTTTTAACACAAAATATTGAAACATACCGTATCTCTTATTTTCAAAACCAATTAACTTTAACAGACTAATAAGCCTTCAAATATTTGAATAGTTTACTTCACATAATTCTTTTTTGTCTACTTTCTTGAGTAACTCATCAAAAAGTATATTAAAAGATGTTGCTTTTGAAGTAAAGTGGGTGAGGGGGCTAGGACGAAGAGAAAACCCTCAATCTTCGTCGATAAATGTTGGAAAAAGTATTCTCCTAGATTGGCAACTTTCTCCGGGCGCAATTAATCAGCGCCTGTGAGACGGCGGGTCCCAACTAGTCTCCGATCCATCACGCAAAGTCTAGAGGAGACAGATATGTTTATTTAGTGAGGCAGGCTTGATTAGCAGCCAGCGCTCCGCGAAACACCGTAATGTGCTAGAATAGGTGGGCAGAAACTTCTAAACGCCGGAAACCAAATGGGCTTATTACGTTCTTGAGTGGAGCTGACTGTCCGTAGGGGAACGAACAAGGGAGGAAGAAAATATACTAAGAAATTGTGCCTGGACAGCATTAACTTTAATTTCAAAATCAACTTTTTCTTCTTCACTATTACAGATATACATATGTTTCCACGGACATTTTTAATCTACATCTTGTCAGGAACATTCCTATAGGCCATTTTTGCAACCAAATCAAATAGGTTGTAAACTATTTAAAACTATAAGGCGTCTACAAAAATGTAAAATAGTAATTTTGTGACAACAAAAGACTGCGTATTGTTTAAGAATGGTAGCCTTAGCACTCACCGAATAAAATGTAAACAAAATAACATGAGCTCTATTATTGACTTGCCGCTACGTCACAGATAGGCAGAATCCTAAGTACTAAGAACATGTTGACAGCCTGAAATGTGGACGGCCCGCCCGACCCCAATAGAGCCGCGCGTCCCTCACTGCTCATTTCGGTTTATTATCCGTGATTGTCTGAAAAAACTTTCTTGTTCGGTTCTTGCCCCTGTTTAATTCCAAAGGAATAAACTGTACGATGCACTACACAGACTTTGTCGCTCCTTTATCTAAACATGGAGACTTTTCTTATGCCAGCTTATAATGTATGCGAAACGAAATAATAGGCATTGTTGCATAAAAATTCCACCCAAGAGCATAAATAAAACAATATACAATTTTACAGAAACATATCGAGAAAAATAGTAGCATCTCTGCTAATAAAAGAACATAGCAATCAATTTCTCAGAGCTCAATTAAAAAATATATTTGACAATATGTCAGAAAATATTGGTTTAATAAATGTATTTTTTAATAAAGGTATTTTATTTTTCACTATTACTACAACTTTTCAACGATAAGTTATTTAGTATCTCAAAAAGTTGAGGAGATATTTGATCAAAATTGGAAATTTCCGCAAATGTAAAATACCCTCAAAATCATTTTAGCGAGAAAATGAGAGCTGATTTTTTTTTTATGTTAAATCTGTGCGACATATTAAATGTAATCAAGATCTTTAGAGCAGATTTGAATAAAATCGCTCTTTCCTCTTTTCACCCTTAAGTAAACTACCCTTAATTTTTTAGGGTCGGATGGATATTCCAAAAAATATTCTGAAGAAACTTATGAAAACCCTAGCTACCCATTTTTAGTCTGATCAGTAAAACGGTTTCAGCTTTAGTCCCAGTAACATATAGACAGATGCATGACATCGCGAAAAACGCTTTTTTCGCGTCCAGAGGCGAAACGTCTATATTCATAAAAATTTCGAGTTATATTTTTTTAAATTACAATTAAAAGAGTATACTTTCTCTATACGAAGGTTGCTGGATAGTAAAACAACCCCACTTATCCCCCCCAGGCCTTCTCTTAGCGTGTATTACTGATTTCACCACAGTCTTTATTAAAATAGGAATGCCAGGCTTCCACCGTGGTTTGGATTCCACGTTAAACTGTAGGTCCTTCATTTCATCTCACAATCACCCTACCATTACACATTAGCGTAAGTGCGTATAACCCGAACGGGTAGTAAGACGCGGTGCTATTAATAATTTATTAAAATGTTCGCCGTTTAAATACACGAAGCGATAGTTTTTGGACATCCCCTAGTAAACCCGTCGTGTAAGCAACCCGCTCAACTGTACTACAGAGCGGGTTGCGGAGTTGTATTCATCTAGGCTATGCAATATTACGAGCGATACATCCAACTGCCAAGCGAAACCCGAGGAAATTAGACCTAACCGAGATTCGAATCAGCAAAGATCTTAGAGACAGCACCAAAAGAAACAAGAGCTCAGAATTTTCATAAGAGAACCAAGACGTCACTCCCACCAAGTCTTGGTACTTGTCCGGGAATTATGGATGTGACTACACTGACGGGGTAGGAACGAGCAAGGTAGAACTGGGGAAATGTATCCAAAATGTGCTGTAGGAAAATAGGGGTTTAAAAAATAAAATAAAAGCACCCAATACTTTTAGCCTAAACTAGATCCCCGGCCTCCCTAATTAGTCCGCGTATTCAGTTATGCGGGACAAGTCATTACTTATTCCAACAATATATTATAATTTTTTTTACTAGGTATTCTGTCTTACGACAGGTCTATTCCTTTTGTCAGTGAACTTAGACCGCCAATGTCCTCTGCCTCCTTAAACTCCCAGAATCGTATTATTTCCTTCAATATTTCCTAATATGACATCATGAAGAAAACAGTTCCTCTTAAGGATGTGTCCACAAAAAAAAAAAAAAAAACACCACTCTTCTTTATGAAGTTTTCTCACGACCGACTAACCGGGATATTAGATACATGGTTAACCTGATTCAGTGGTCGAATGGTCCAATACTTAATTCTGGTTTTAGACTGGCCTGCTGAGGACGGGGAGATCGGGGTTCGAATCCTGGTTGCGTTTATTGAGGGTGGTTTTTCCTTAATGGTTTAGCACTCTACCTCCACGCAAATGAGGGTAGACTTCCTCTAGAATACTCCCTAACTCATCCTTACCCCATTAAAATAATTTATCATATATTCGTATAACCTGAACAGGTAGTAAAACACGTTGATAAAAAGTATATCTATTATTATTATTATTATTAGCGCCGCGTCTTACTACCCGTTCGGGTTATACGCACCTACGCTAATGTGTAATGGTAGGGTGATTGTGAGATGAAATGGAGGACCTACAGTTTAACGTGGAATCCGAACCACGGTGGAGGCCTGGCATTCCCCACATTCACAAGATGTCTTGTCAGAGGTGAAGGACGGGTTTGGTAATCAGATAAATCTGTGCCGGGACCGAGGATTGAACCCCAGCCGCCAGCAGAAATGTCTGACACCTTACCCCTAGACCGCCAGGTCACCAAGTATATCTAAGGCGTAACTATCTCAATTGGCTGTATTTTTGAAGTGTGAGAGGTCAGGAATTTAAATCCTGGTAGGATGTTACGGTTACAACAGTAGAGATGAATGAATGCTAAACCAAAGAAAAATTGCTGTTTTGCGTCAAATATTCCATCACAGATTCAAAACAAATGTAGCTTTGTTTTGTGTTAAGAGTTTATCAATTTCATCTCCTACCAACAGCCAAGTGTATCTTATACAACGCCCATCCGGACTATCGGGTAGACACCAAAGAGTAATTACAGTGGGGAAGGGAGGGGGGGGAAAGAGAGGAAAATCTCCCGAACCACTTGTCCAAACCTACTTTACAGTCTCACACGGTGGACAAAGTTTTGCTAGTCCCTTCCAACAACAGTATCCAGAAGAGACCCACCATATATTCCCTACACATTAAGTACACGTAGCCTTGTGAGAGGGTGAGTGGTGTTAGGGGAGGGAGGGGGAAGGAGCTTTGTGAACAAGCCCTAGGTCACCTGACCAATTCTCTCCTGAGGGACATACATTATTACTCCAAGGAAACTTGTAGTGTACCTCGTAATGTATTATTAGGTAGGGCGGGAAGCTTTGTTGTCTTCTGGCTGTGGACCTAATAGCTCACAGTTTCAATGTAGGGGTCAGCTGAAATAAAGGGTGGAAAGGGACACTGCCCATCCATAAGAGGAGAGCAACAAATATATAAGGTGGAAGACTTAAGTAGTTCATATACGATCGATAAATACATAAATAGTTTCAACTTACAATATAAATATGTTTATTGCGACCTTTTTTCACGTGGAATAAGAAAAGAATTATCAATACTAGACCTAATATAAATATTAATATTGATTGTGAATACTCCGGGTGGGTCATAAGACGCAATGCACGTAAAAAAAAAGAGTTAATAGTTTTAATTTTAAAATACAATCGTTACTGAATATAATACTGTGTGAAACCAAACTTTAATGGTTAAGTATATCCTTCAAATAAAAAATGTTTATTGATAAATAAGTTATACAGTATATCTTTTGGCACCACGTCTTACTACCTGTTCGGGTTATACGCTTATGTACTAATTAAGGCTGTATGTTTGGGAATGTTAAGTAAATTTAGAGTAAGTGTAACTGCATTTGCGTAGAGGGAGAGTGAAAAACAATTTAGGAAAAATCTCAGTACACCTGACCAAGATTAGAACCCCGATCTCCTTGCCATTAGCCATCTAGTCTATTGTTAGAGTTAAGCCTTAGTCCATGCGGCCACTGAAGTGGGCTATAATATTTGCAAACCATTTTTATTTGCGTTAACCTCTTCTTACCTCCCATCCAAAATATTCACATATTTACACTTATAAGGTAGATACGAGAAAAGTAGAAAAGTTAGAGAAAATGCACTTACATTTTTTCTGAAGGACATTAGAAAATTATTCAGGAAAAACCACATATACAGGGAGGGTGTCCGGAAATTTGCGGATACGGACTGTATCAAACGATTCTGTGTTACAAACTAACTAAACAATACTCTATGGTTAAAAATACGTTAAGCCCCCAATTCCCTAGATAAACTACATGAAAGTTGCGGAAAAATATAAAAAAAGTGGTTATGTGGCAACGCTGTGCCTTGCATTATGAGTTAGTGGTAAGGCATAGGGCTAGGTAAAGAGTAGAGCTCAGTAGTGTCAAATAGGCCATGGAGCACACACACGTAGAGTATTGGAACATGGCAATGGCCATGGGTTCACCAAACAGCCAAGCTGGACCTACGGCACGATTATACGCCGATCGCTATCCCAAAATACGGCACCCAAGTGTAAATGTCTTTCGCCAATTGGAATTGCGTTGCCGGGAGACTGGTCAAATGGTACCAACATAGCACGGGGATACATGACTGACACCGGATCTTGAGGATGCCGTACTAACTGTTGTCCAACAGGCACCAACACACAGCACACGTGACATTGCGCGGGCTACGAACGTAACAAAGTCAGCGTTACACCAGGTTCTGCGTAATGAGGGCTACCAGTCATGCCATTATGCCGCAACGCAGCATTTGCTGCCGGGTGATCTTCCTCGCTGTGTACCATTCAGCGAGTGGCTTCTGCTACAACATGAAGTGGATCAGGATTTCATCAGTCGCATACTGTGAACCTATGAAGCTTGTTTCACACGTGATGGTATGACTAACTATCACAACCACATGTGGGCACCTGCCAACTCAAATGCCACTCGAGTTCGTGCCTATGAACAGCGATTCAGCATCAATGTATGGGCCGGTATTGTTGAGGATACACTTGTGGGTCCCTATTTTCTACCGGAGCGGTTGAATTCGCAGTATCGCCGTTTCTCCATTGCCACCATCTTACCTCGCCTGCTTGAGGACGTCACATTACCTGTGGGCCAGGATATGTGGTTTCAGTGTGACGGTGCCCCAGGTCACTATGTAGAAATAGTGTGCAGACTGCTACACGACACCTAACCCCGCAAGTGGATTGGGCGTGGGTGGCCTGTGGAAGGGCCACCGAGGTCACCAGACCTCACACCACTAGATTTATTTTTGTGGTGTAACCTAAAATCGCTGGTTTACCTACCAGACGATCTGTCGCAGTCAGCGGAGGACATCATCACGCGGTTACATGCCGCTATCACCACGATCTACGTCCCCACGCAACGCCACATGCACGCCACACGCATCAAACGTGCGTAAAAATGCATTGCTATGCGTTGAGTGAACTTCAAACACCTATTATGAAGGTTCGACAATATCACAGCTGATGTAACGTGCTGTGCTTAGAGTGGAATAAAGTATTTTTCTGTATTTTCACATCATTTATTTCGAAAATTAAGGACCTAACACATTTTTACCAATGTGTATTTTCTATTTAGTTTAGGCCAGAAAATAGTGTGGTACAGTCCTTATCCACGAATTTCTGGACAACCTGTATAACTAACCGTTATTTAAAACCTAATATCCCTGTTTCAGCAAACCAGACTACACAATATCGACGTCAACTTTGTATGCGTGATCACTAGTATGGATGATAACTTAGTAGCTTTCTATTTTTAGCGGGTACTTTGCATCAAAATTTGTGACCGAGTATATTTTATTTTTTTATAATGTTTGTTAAGTTTGATAATTACTTTTTATAACCATACAAATTACTTACTTGAATTTTTCTGAAGTCTATTACCTTAACTTAGGTGACATGTCCGAAAAATGTACCATTGGTGAAATGTGGGTTTCCCCTTTCAGATTAATGAATTGACGACCGGGACCTGGATGTTGTATATGTTCTAGAATATAGCTTAAAGGGGAATCGTGCATCTGGACTTTTTGAAAAATAAACCTTTTTTCTCAACAAAACTGATTCTAATTGTGTTTCAATTTCAAAAACACATTTTTCTTAATTTATTTTCTTTAAAACATGTTTTTACTGATGGAATTAGATGCATCCAATTTTCCAAACTAACCGCAAGTGTTAGATTTATTATAGCTGACTGTATTATTATTATTAACACCGCGTCTTACTACCCGTTCGGGTTATACGCACTTACGCTAATGTGTAATGGTAGGGTGATTGTGAGATGAGATGGAGGACCTACAGTTTAACGTGGAATCCAAACCATGGTGGAGGCCTGGCATTCCCCACATTCACAAGTTGTGATTAATACACGTCTTGTCAGAGGTGAAGGAACGTTTTGGTAATCAGATAAATCTGTGCCGGGACCTAAGATTGAACGACGGACTCCCAGCATAGAAGTCCGACACCTTACCCCTAGACCACCAGGTAACCTATAGCTGACTTTATAAATTGCTATGAATGAACGTGTAAATATTTCAATACGATAGACTGAATACTTTCTAAAATATTAAATATTTATCACTAACATAAAAACTACATTTTTAATTAGCAGGTTTTTTCTATTTATTTACTTTTTATCGTACTGTGCTAAGGTTTTAAATGTTTTTCAAATTAATAGTTGATTAATTATGAGACATTAGTTATTTGATTTTACCTTTAGGTCTGGTTTTTAAATAGCTTGACGCACATCTCATGCTGTTAATAGTTTTAAAACATCACTTCACATGATACATTTTTGCGCGGATATACCTTATCTGACATGCTCGACCAAAGGCGATTGTAACAGTTATTTTAACTATCCAACGTTTATCTCATTTTAAAACCCAAATGATTACCCCTCACCTCAATTTCCAGCACTCTAACACCACCGTCAAATAGAATTGTATGTTAAATGAGTTGATATATTATATCAAATATTAATTTATCATGATTTATTTATGATAATATATTAAATCATTTAACCTTATATCAACTAATCTTTTGACGTAAAGTTGTTCGCTAAATATCGAATTACTTCCAAATTTAACTCTAAGTTTATTAACCTATATTATTTTGTAATAGTTATTTTTTTTTATATTGGAGCTATAAATAGCTTTTTATATTCATTATAAAACACTAACATAAATAATTATTTTAATATGGTTTTGATAATGAATAAACCTTTAAATTTAAGTTATAAATAATGTCCAGTTTTATTAAATGATTCAGCTTAGGCATTTAAAATTTAAATTGGGTATAAATATGTAACACACCATAATTACCACTAAATTAACAATTATAATAATAAAAAAAATAACAAGAAATACGTTTAAAACATGTGGTGTGTGATATTAAAAATTAATTAACTAAAACATCAATTGCTTAAAACTAAATCAAACACTGGTTTGTTCCAAAAAGTTGTTCTAGTTAAACATATACATTGCTGTAGACAAATTCTTCTTCTATAACCTACCATGCAAATAAAAAAGAAACAACCCAACGATAAACCTACGTTCAAATACTTATTTGAGGGGGGTATTAACCTGTTGCTTAAAGTATATCCATGTTATGATTCGTTAGAAAAGTCAGTGAAATCCTTGAGCTAAGGAGCCCTTGCACTGTAATCGTCTGGTAAGATTACTCCTAAGTAATACCAAGCTAAGGGTATATCATAAAGGGTTCCAGGCCTTGGCCATCTAATTCCACAAGCGTTAACACCGCCCATCAACACCGCTTTGCAAGATGTAAGCTCTCTGACGTCACACTTGCCTCCTGCGAAAGAGGGCTTAACACAAAATTTCCCTTCTTCATTTACCTCCGCTCCTCTAACTCCGTCCCCCACCCTTTCCTTTTCCTCTACACCATACAATACAAACTTTCAGTAGTGCCAGCTTTATAAATTAATAACTTATAATGATGGTGGTGCAGCTAAAAAGAGAAGGAAACTCCTTCGCCTGGACTCTGACCGCGTTGCCAACTTTTGACAGAAGAAACTTTCCCTACAGAGAAGGCTTAGTGGTGAGTGATCTGGGGATTCGTAACGAAAGGGAAATTAAGTTTGATGTTGATGTTACAAAAAACCTTTTTAAAACAGGGATTGATCTGTTATTTATAGGATATTAGTAAAATGACATTACTTTGATCAACTTATTCTGACCACAGACGAAACACTGAGAGTCCTTATAAAGGATAAGTTGGAATTAAAGGTGTATTGTATCAAAATGAAAGGACGGGGTATTTATAAACTAATGGTGAGTTTTGTTAAGAGTCACAGATCATAAAAAATATTACAATTCAAAAATAGTAAAGGAGCAACTTAAATTTTTGATTAAATTGACCTAGAAAAGGAACCTCTTACTTATCTATCGCAGACTTAACTGTTTATTTTAAAGGCTTTTGTTTGTTTGTAAGTCATATTCAATATGTAATTCTTACCTTTCTCTTATTTATCGGGAAAACTAAATAAACTAACTATACATATTTTCTCAGCTTTTCTTTTACACTCATTACTATTATTGGCCTATATTTGCGTGCATTTGTCGATTTTGGTCACTTCAGTTATTTATACAGACTTTTATCTATAAACTTTGAAAAAATTTATTCATGTCAGATGGAAAGTTAGTAAAAACGTATAAAATTTAAATTCAAAGGCTTTAAGCTAGTTCGAAATTTAAATTAATTTAAAGATAGAGAGGTTGTAATGAAGTAGACTGTACATAACTAGCTTTAAATAGGGGTAGGGGGCGTACTTTTGTAGGTGCCGCAATGGATATTTGAGTTCCAAATGCCATGAAGTAAGAAGAAAAGTACAATTAAAACTATTTACAAAGCTATACAAAATGACCCAACTTAATCTCGAAGTATTTACAGTCAACACCATATCGTAACAAATACAAATTAGAAGTGTGGATTAACTATAAGCCAAAGCTTCAAGTAGAAGATTATTTCCTAAATGAAACAATCGAAAAAGTATGGGCAGTGTCTTAAATAATAATAATATTACAGGCTTGACAGTTCATTTCAGTTTTTGATTGTTGAAGTGCGTGCAATTCGAGCTACCGGAATAAAACAGTTTCGCGTGTACTGAATTTAGGTGCAATGTTGTACAGGCTAATGTGCAAGTATGTGTTTAGTTATTGGTCTACTGTACTGAAGATTGGTACAGTTTTGTACCTAAAGTGTACAATGGTGTGTTACGTTCATGTACAGTAGCCCCATGACTTCTTTGGTGCTGACTGACAGCTTACAGCTGACGGCTTTGAAAAGTTACCAGACTAAATTATGTATCCTTGCACCGAGCCATATGATCTGCGGAAACATGTGTTTAGCAGCTGTCACTTCTGACAGTCAACATTTAGGTATATACCTAAATGTAAACTGTCAGAATTCAGCTGCGAGCTGTCAGTCAGCACCAAAGAAGCCATGGAGCTACTATAGTCTACTGCGTACAGTGATGTAAACGCGTTTGACCCACTGTACAACGGTTTGGTGTGAGACACAGCGGAATGCAGCGCCCAGTGACGTGTGTGTCGCATGATAGAATTAGGTGGACACAGGGACTTAGTTAGGACCTTTGAAGGCTCTAAACGGAATACAAAAGATAACAATGAATATTTATTAAGACAAGACTAACAAACTTTTAAATATATTCAATATTTTACTGAGAAATACGGCACATTTAAACTATTTAAAATGTTTAGTTTATTCAATTTGTTTAATTGTGGTATTTAAGTAGTTCGGTATGATAGTTTTGGTTGTAATTATTCATTTAAATTATTTATTTTGTGAGTATAATCTTAAAACTATTATATAGTGAGTTTAATTTTAGCTTATTCATTAATACGTTCCTTACTACCCTAAATAAAGAAACTAACAGAGTACGCACTAACATTAATTGATGCAACTCTTGCATTTTTAATCATTTCACACGAATGACTAGGTAGGTTTATATTAACATCCATCCATACAGCAATAAATTATTACAATTCGGAAGATTTAATTGAAATTTAGGATATACAAATCGGAGTAGATGCAAACAACTACTTCAATTAAATCTTGGTGACCTGGCGATCTAAGGGTAAGGTGTCAGATTTCTGTGCTGGTGGTCCGGGGTTCATCCTTCCTTCAGCTTTGACAAGACGTGTATTAATCACAACTTGTGAATGTGTGGAATACCAGGCCTCCACCATGGTTCGGATCCCACGTTAAACTGTAGGTCCTTCATTTCATCTCACTATCATCCTACCATTACACATTAGCGTAAGTGCGTACAACCCTAACGGGTAGTAAGACGGGGTACTAGTAGTAATAATAATAAAATCACGAGCGCCCCTTGAACACGTGCCAAGAACTGGTTTTCATGTTAGATACCGCCTAGAAGTTTAAAAATCCTCTTTTTGATTCCGAGAGAAGCCTAAACGAACTTGGTGACTGTTTTGTGTACTATTCATAAGTTTCGTTATGATGACACTGTTTAGAAAGCGCAGGGATTTTACTCTTGTCTTACAACCCATCCGGCCTATACGCGTTTGATCATAGCGCTACTAGTGAGGTGGTGACGAGGGGTTAAAAATGTATAAGAAATTTACCGACATTTTTGTAGAGCTAAAACGGGAAACCATTTAATAAAACAAAAACTTACCTCTGTACCTCCGGCCGGGATTCAAACCAAGGTAGTTCTGCTGCTCCGATCCGACTGCCTAACCGAATAATAATGTTCCCTTTGATGTATATCATCCCACGTTATGGAAAGGGGGGGGGGGAGGGTAAGGGGGTATTCTGTAACGAACGGGGGCGGTAGGGGATTGATAGCTGACAAGGGATGCCCAATCTGCCCCATTACTCCTGATGGATGAGTGAAACTTCGTCTAACGCACACGTCTCTTCAGAAAACTCAAAACAAGAGGCAAATGATAAAGCAGGGATAAAGGAGAGAAGAGGATAGAGAACCTACACTCCCATTTGTGTGTGTGGGAGGGGATAGGGGTGGCTCCGTGTTGCAGTAATCAAGGCCGGGCTGAAAGGGATGTAGATACAGGAGGCGGTGAGATTCCGGTCACTATAAATATTTGGCCTCTTGTGTGGTAGAGAGCGTGGAGTCACTGAGCTTCTGGTGATCACCAACCATCCATCAATGAAGAGATTGATTGTGGTAAGCCCGCCTCGGTGGCGAAGTTGGTTAACGTGCTAGTTTCATGTTGAGCCAGATTTCCGAGGATGGGGCTATCGAGGCTCGAATCTTGGTCGGGTGAACTGGGAGGGGGGATTCCTAAATAGTTTTCTACTCTTCCTCCACGCAAATGTGGGTTCACTTCCTCTAGATTCAACCTTCCCAATTCTTAATCCATTAACGCATGGCCCGAATGGGTAGTAAGACGTGGTGCTAAATAGTAATAGTAGTTAAAATACATACATTTGAAGAACCTTATAGAAAAAATACAAAACTATTTTTTGTGGCTAGTAACTATATAACATTTCATTATTTTATTAGTGTTATTTTATAGGTATTTATAAGATTAACAAAAAGTTACAGCTGCGGATCACATGACCTTACTTATAAATTTATTTAAAATGTTATATTCACTTTTATACCTGTAAAAATTATCGGTGTACACGTGGACTAAATGTAAAGCTCATATACTGTCAGATTTAAATGAGAAACTTTGACAGTTAAAAATGTACTAAAATAATTCTCATACATTTACATCTGTCAGTACCTGCCATGGATATCGCTAACTTTTAATAACCAGTATTGACCGAACAAACTAATTTTTCACTTTAAAATGTAAAAAAATAAATATATTTCTTACTAAATGAATAACACCTCGGGAATCTTAAAGGTAAAGTGCTCGCCTCTAGACCCAATGTTAGTGGGTTCAAACCCAGCTGAGGTCAATAGATTTTTCTTGATCGATATATATATATCCGCAGCACAACTTCCTTCTGAGGGAAAGTAAAGCCGTCGGTCCCATGTCGATTGAGGCATGGGAAATAAATCTTGAAGCTATGTGGAAATACCTTTCTCGGCAAAATTGGTTGGCCCTTTGGCAATCGCTCTTGTAAATTCAGCGTGGAAGGCATGGGGTAACCACCACACTTTCTGAACTCCCTAGTACACGGGATCTCTACCAGATGGTGTAGGCAGCACTAACCATCTGAAGGTTGAGTGCATGCTTATCTCTGTATGGATAGAACACATCAATCCAACCTTTGGGTTGTTGACTTGAGAAAATTAAATGAATAACAAATAATAGGAAGACAGAACTAATTATAAAAGTGAAAAAAAAAGTTATCCTAAACATATATGCATCTATCCAATCATGATTTATTTTTGATTGAAATAAATATTATTTGGTGGGCATATCGCCTCTGTGCCCCTCCCCCAGCCGTTTATGATGCCTGTGATAAAATAATACTAATAATATAGGATAATAATATCAATATTTACCGCAAAATATATATAGTTTGTATTTTCTAAAATTTATTTCCTACTATCTTTTGACCATGTTGGGAATCGAACGTGTGGCACTCAATACGGTAAACAGACGTGCCACAGAATGAGATAATCGTGTCGTATTTGTTGAAGCTCTTATTCCTTTGATACTTCTCGGTGATGCACCTGAAATGAGATCCTACGTTTCGGCGCAGCCTGGATACGAACCTTACAGCTGTCAGTCATAACTCTGTGTAATGACGTTGTGCCTTCTGACAGTTTCATGACGCCGTCAATCTTTCCAACCTTTTCCTGCCCTGCTTTCTCTTTTCTCTCTTTCGTCTTCTTTCCATCTTAAACAAACACATCGCTCAGATATAATTTATAGACAACACAGCCCCCCACCCCCTCAATTACCCCAAAGTACCCCTAAGAAACCCCTTTCTGAACTCATTTCTCCAGAAAGAAACCAGGAGCCGGTAAAATACAAAAGGGGGGAAAATGCATGTGTTTTATGTCGGTTCGATAAGGCTCCCTTTCTTTTGTTGGAAATATTTAATCAATATACTGTTTCAAAGGGAAGAAAAATTCTAAATTTAAATAAAGAAATATTAAAACTAGCATCGTAGGGATATCTCACATGATCTGATACGGTTTTTAAAATGTGTTGTACCCAATCCTTTTTTTTTTTTTATTATTCAAAATTACACTCGTTTTATCTAAAAAGTATTTTAAGAGAAAATTAATAAATAAAAACCTAAATCATATTTCACCCATTTTATAATAAGGAAAGCACACATTGCTTTGAATAGTTATTAAATTTTCTTCCAAAATATTTAATTGAAATAAATTGTGAAAGGAAGCTAAGGATATTTGACCTTTTGAATTCGAAATTTCTAATCTCAGCAACACTACTAGTAATATCAAAAAACAGGTTAAAACCAAATAACCTTCCTGTGGGTTAATAGGACACAACATTTTTAGTTTTATCACGGGAAACTTTTTCTTTTCGTGGTTTTAAAACATATACCAAACTATGGGGTTTTCAAATCAGAGTCTTTAACTGGCAACTCTAAAACACTACAGATGACACGTTTGGATAGGGAAAGATTTTGTTGCTAATAGAAAGTCAGGACCTTAAGGTGGGATGGAAGGGGATGCGAAAAAAGGCCAGTGTTTTTGCAGTTTTTATATCAAAACAAATCAAATATTGCTCCAGTACAAACATAGAGTTTAATTTTCTTCACATGGTGACCTCAACATTTCTTAAATATCTGTCCCATGGTGTTCTGAAATTTAATGACAACTTTTTGTCTACATTTAAGAAGTTTCTCGTCTAATGCCACTATGCTCATGTTAGATATTCAACAACTGTTGATATTACCATGTGAAGAAAATTAAACTATCTGTTTATACTAGAGCTATATTTGTTTTATTTTAGCAAAAAAAAAATATTTTGCCCTAAAAACTACAAAAAAAAACTGGCTATTAACGTGGTGGTTTTTTTTAGCTCTTTGAAAAAAATATTTAGCTTTAAAATCAAGAGTATCTGTGTTTTTGGTGCATTTCTTTATTGTCCATCAAAATTAGCATTTTTAATTTTATTATCAAATTGTAACCCGGCTTTCAAGTATCAGACTCAGGAGACCCTAAACGGTAGTTGAAGTTTTCGCTTGAATCATCTTTAATAAAAGTTGTGGGATACTTTCGATTTAAAGTTAGTAGGGAAGTAAATATTTCTTTTAATTGGTGCAAAAATATGAGGATTGTTCCCTTATTGCACCAAACGACTGTGGATGAAAGTGCGTTTAGTGCTAAATTTTCTTAATGGAAAGTTGAGCCCATCAACTTGGCTGTTTTTTTGTTTATTTTATAACTCAAAATTGGCCAAAAATTTAGCTGCTGCAAGTACTTAATTCGCTCTTTTCTCCCATGGGATATTTCCCCCCCTCTTTCCTATCTATGTATCTACTTGTATGGACTTTATATAGACGTTGGTTGAATGGCTCTTCCTCTCAGGTGATAAAACCATTGCAGACACAGCCAGTGGTAGGGTTTAGTCCCCTTAATGAATGGTTCATATCGAGTGTAGATGCGCCCTCCCCCTCTCTTTTCTCTCACTACATCTTCTCTCTCACACACACCGACATACATGTGTAACCCGACCTAACAAGGCGATGCCTTCATAACATAGAGCGCCTACCGTCCAGCGAAGAGAACTGTTAAAGCTCCCCCTGAGTTCTGGACCTCCTCTTCCGCCCCCCCCGGTTATTAAATCGCTGAACCCCCCCTCCAAACCTCTCTTCTATTTCTGAGACGCTAACATTTCGGGTTGAAACCATTATACAGCCGTGTCATGGAGAAGTGATTTGCGACGTTCCACTACGTGGCTAATGTAAATCCTCTATTCTTCTAGTCGGGCCCATTTCGGTTCGGGGCCTAGGTTCGGACTATTTCTACACACTTACAAAAGTACCCTCCCACCCCCACTCTCAAGCTTAGGACAAACACAAGTAACGGAGAATTATGAAGGTGTGGGAGGTGGGGGAGGTAGGGAACTATAATAAGAGACGGCTGTGAAATTACTTGTTCTAGTTGAGCCGATGCCGGACGGATGACGCTAACCCTTAGACAAGCTTATTGTTATTAGTAGGACCTATTGTTTTAAGGTGGGAATTGAAGGGAACGCGAGTTAATGTCGGTATTCTTAAAGCGTTTGTAGCAAACAAAATCACTTTCAGCCAAAATAAATAATCTATTGCTCCAGTTAAAAAGTTTAGTCGACTTTTCTACACATTATCAACAGTTCTCAGATATTTGTCTTGACCAGAGTGGCGTTTAACCAAAATTTCCTCTCTTCGTTTAAAACACTAAGCCTTGGTAAAATGACACAATACCTATTAAAAGTATTCAAGAACAAAAAAATTAAACTAAACGTTTTTACTGAAATAATCTTTTATTTATTCTTGCGTTGTATGTACATGTATATATATATATATATATTACGATTAACACTGACCTTAGCTTGTTCCCTACTGTCCCACCTTAAGATGGGAATGTAGAGGACGTGAGAAAAGGGCAGTGTTTTTGCAATTTGTATAGCAAAACATATGTTTGGCAAAAATTAATCAAATACTCCAGTACAAACATAGAGCTTAACTTTCTTCACATGGTGACCTCATCAGTTCTTGAATATCTATAACGTGGTAGCTGTGTTTTGGAAGAAAAATCGCGTTGTAGAAAACATTAGTTAAATGGGAAGATACTCCCTTTCTGTCGTCCTACTCCCCTTCTCTAGCCCTTATTCCCTTCCCTCTTCTTTTTCCCTTTTATCACTGTACCTCCCCATTATCTCCCTCTTCCTTATCTCCTTCCTCTCTTATACTTTTCCTCGCCCTCTTTCCCCTTTTCCTCCTCGCTCCCTCCTTATTATCCTTTCACCCTCCAGATCTCCATCCTCCCTCCACATCTCCATCCTCCCTCCATATCTCCATCTTACCTCCATATCTCCATATTAACTCCATCCTCCATCCTCCCTCCATATCTCCATCTTACCTCCATATCTCTATCCTCCATCCATATCTCCCTCCTCTTTTTACCTCCCCTTCCCCCACCCCCACGATTAAGGACGCTCGCAAACACAAGTGATTCAGAGCCTACTTTAATTCAAGAGGGTCCCAAAGCCTCGGTAACCCCAAAAATCTGTCAAATGTTCCTCTTGGTGAGATGAGTTGCGCGCTTATTCTTCCCACGACGTCTCCTACCGAAGGCGTCTGCCCCCTAAAACAAAGCCTTGTGCCACAATTCTCTTTTCTAAAATCCTCTTTTCTGAAAAGTTGTGTGGGTTGAGGGGTTTGGGTGGTCCTTGCCGCTATCGTAGTGTTGTAAACTACCATCCCGCCATCTAGATTACAACAGTGAGAGGAACTTAACTCCTCTCCGTGCCTTGAACAACGTGAGAGCCCCGTGGTTAGATACCACCACTGGCCGGACCGGCCCGCGAGTTATTCGTTTCGGTAGATCAAAACTAGTCATTCAACATTAACCGTGGGATGGAATGGGACGCTAAAAAAAGGAGTGTTTTTGCACTTTGTAGATCAAAAAATGTTCGGCAAAATAAATAGGATATTTCTCCAGTAGAAACATATAGTAATCTCAAGGTGTTTTTTTTTAGAATTCTTTTCGCCGTATCTCATTATCTGTTCAGATCATACGCATATATGATAATTGCTTTAATGAGGTAGGAATTTGAAAGGAAGCATTTTAGAGGTAATATACCCACATTTGCGTGGAAGTAGAGTGGGAAACCATTGAGGAAAAAACAACCTTTAGTAGAACCAACCTGGTTTTAAACGCCGATCTCCTCTTCATCAGCAGGCCAGACTAACACGAGAGTGACGCATTAGACGATTCGGCCACTGATATGGAATGTAGTATCGAGAGTTCTTAAATATTTCTCATGAGCATATTAGAATTGTGGGAGAAACCTTTAAAATTAAGATAAAAAAATTATCACCCTTGATAGATATTCAAGAGTTGTTGAGATAAAATCCGCCTCGGTGGCGTAGTTGGCTAACGTGCTGGTCGTGTTGAGCTCGACTGCTGAGGACGGGGAGATCGAGGTTCGAATCTCGGTTGGGTGAACTGGGGGTGATTTTTCCTAAATGGTTTTCTACTCTATCTCCACGCAAATGCGGGTTCACTTCCTCTAATCCAACCTTCCCAATTTCTAATCCATTAGAGTAATTAGTACTTAAAGCGTATAACCTGAACGGGTAGTAAGATGCGGTGCTAAATATTATTATTGTTGAGATTAACACGTGAAGAAATTAAATAATTTGTTCCTACCGGAGAAATATTAGATTAATTTTGCCAATTTTTTTTTTTGTTATAAAAACTGCAAAACTGCGGCTTACAACTCGCAATCTGACATCCCACCTAAAAACGTAGGTTAATTACGTTGTCTCTATGATTATTTAGAAGGCCCGTTCTGGTAGGTCTTATTTTCTATTAAAATCCTACCTATTTTAGTATTTTGGTTGGTTAAAAGACCTTTCAAAACGGACTTCCTACCAAAATCATGATGCACTTGTGTGAATTTAAATATATTTTCTGAAATGTGTTGCATCCTAACTTAATGCACCTAAACACTTTAAGCAAACTTAGACGGCAATGTACAAAATATACAGAGAATAAAGAAAGTGAGCAGTCCACCTTGCGGTGCCTCTTGTTTATCTGCCAATAACACTGTTCCTCTTCCGCTGACGAATGAAAACATTCACTCTACAACTTACGTCTGGACAACATTGTGACTTGCGGTTCATTAATACCTTTTCCTTGTTTCTATTCTAGATAAACAAATGATTCCACGAACTTTTTTTTAAAACTGCATCCTAGCAGGAAGATTTATATTGGCCATTATCATGAATAAACCAAATAGACTAAGTTATCAATGATTAAGTTGTTGTTTAGTAAAATGTTTGCTGTTTGTTTTTTTAGTCTTGTGACAACATAAGCCTACTTTTTTTTTTTAGAATCATCTACGAATGTATGCTTTTTGTTTCAATGTTATATCTTTAAAATCTCTCCGAATAGAACGTAAATACACTTACATGGGAAACTCTGTATACTTGCCATGACGTCCTTAAATGAAATATAAATGAAGTCTAAGCCTCAAATAATGAAAACTTAAACATCAAAACAATATAATCGTTTAACTTGCATTACTAGGCACACGGACTAAATTCAAAGCTCACCTAGGGCCGGATGTATAAATGAGATTCGGCCATCAGCTTGTGACCGTCCAAAAATGAGAAGAATTACATAGTTTGTCATTTAAACCATGTTATTCAATTGAGAATGTACACATAGGGGATATTGATGGATACATAAATAAGGGAAGCAAGTACCAAGTCGTTAAAGCACAGCCTAACACTGATTTAACTAAACGCAAACATCTGTAAATAAAAAGTTAACTATAATGACGCATGATCCTAGAAACATCCTTTGTGAGGTTAATTACTACAAGAGAGAAACAAAGGCAAATATACTTGACTTTATTTCTTATCCTGGTGTGAATCACATGAGAAAAAATAAACCTATTCCCAATTCAGCATCATAATTAGACGATTATTGTGAGACATTCTTAAGCTCGCTGTTGCAAGAAATGCAGACATTTATTAGAGGCCGGTAAGTAAATAGCTTTAGAAGTGAACGCTGAAAAGACAAAGTAAAAATGATCACCCAGAGAATACAGATTGGAGACCATAATTTAGAGATTACTTCAAACAACATATCATTTTACAGGGTTCCTGAGTTTAATTATTTAAGAACAGTTTTAACTAGATATACATTATTATTATTATTATTATTATTATTAGCACCGCGTCTTACTACTACCCGTTCGGGTTATACGCACTTACGCTAATGTGTAATGGTAGGGTGATTCTGAGATGAAATGGAGGACCTACAGTTTAACGTGGAATCCGAACCCCAGTGGAGGCCTGGCATTCCACATATTCACAAGATGTCTTGTCAGAGGTGAAGGAAGGGTTTGGTAATCAGATAAATCTTTGCCGGGACCGAGGATTGAACCCCGGCCGCCAGCACAGAAGTCTGACACCTTACCCCTAGACCGCCAGGTCACCAACTAGCAATAAAGATATGGTTAGATTATAAATTATTAAAATAATACAGTCAGTAGATGTATGCAATAACTCGGTCAGTAAGTTTTTGTCATTTCGCCTACTTTAAAGGAACGTAAAACGCAGAATATAGCCCACACAACAACAATCTTACCAGTTGACCTCAATGGTTGTGAAACGTGGTCTCTTACATCACATGACGAGAAAAAATATAGGATGTTTTAAAACAAGGTGGTTTGGAAAATATTTGGCACAAAAAAGAATTAGACTATTGTTGAGTGAAGGAAGTTATATAATGATGAGTTATATACACGGTACTCATCACTAGACATTGTTAGGATGATAAAGTCTCGTATATTACGGTGGGCAGGACATGGAGCGCGAATGGGAGAATCTAGAATCGTGATCAGTGTACTGACGACAGACCCAATGGGGATATACTGGATATAACTAGCTCGAGATAGGGATATGGTGTAATGAGGGGTACTGGATATAACTAGCTCGAGATAGGGATAGTTGGCGTACTTTTGTATATGTGGCATTGAAATCTTTAGTTCCTAATACCATGGAGTAATTAAGTAAGATTTTTATTTAATTAACTGACACAAAAGGGTTTTAAGCTCCCGAATCGAAAAAAATCTATAGCTACTTGCTGAGCTTTATAATCTCTTGCTCACACGGAAAAAATTAATTTCGAGTACTAAGTCTTACCACCCATTCGGGCCATCCACATACTTACACTAGTGGGGTAAAGCATAAGTATAAAGTAAAGAAAATGTGCCCAAATTTGCATGAAGCCATAGTGGGAAATTATTTGGTAAAAACACACCCTCATCACACCCTACCGAGTTTCGAACCAAGACATCTACATAATTGCTAAACCTGTTTATTGGGAGATTAATGTCTTAGGCCACGCGGCCACCAAAGTGACTTATACTTTATTTGATATATTAAATTGCAGTATTTCGTATTAAAATAGTTTTAAGTTTATTCAAGTCCGTCTTTGTAAAACGAAACGGAGTTAAGCTTGTTTCACCTGCAACGAAATGTGAATCAAGTAGTACTTCCAACCCCTGAACTTATGCAAGGGTCAGCGCTAGGCCCTCACAATTATACCATTCTAAAGGGCAGTTAGAAGCTATCCATAGATATAACTATAACGTCAATGATTAGAGGTAGTTTTTAATTTGAAGTAACGGGGAAATATGAGTTTTTGGATCGCAGAAAAGAGGAAGGGTTGGGGGGAGGGGGACAAGTTGTACCGCGAGCCTAATTTGAGAAATCACAATTACGCCGTTATTGCCGGCTGACCCCATTGTGTTACTGATATTAGAGATTTTCAAAGTAAAAACATTACCATAGGGGGGAGGGGGGGTTGTTACGTAACGTGATTTTAAAAAGAAGTTATTGTTTTACTGGGAGAGGGGGATGTGTAGGAGGGTGGTTTAGAGTCACCTAACTTGGGGGCAAAACCCCCAGTTTTCTTTCCTCTCTCTTTTTGGCTTTGTATTTTTCCGTCGTAGGTGTTAAGCTGTGGATTAAAGTCCTCCCCTTCGTAAGTAAGGCCCATCTCTGTTTTAAGGTAGAAGTGCTTTTACTTCGGACTTGCGTTATCATTTACACTTTTTTTTTCTCTTTTTGCATTCTAAGCGGGCATTGGGTGTGATAACTGCAATTAAATATTTTAATGGGTTCTCGTAATGGAAATGTGAAACTTTCCCGCACCCATTGTGTTAGTTTCTTGTTTGAGGTAATAAGTAAATTACTAATTACTTCGAGTATAATTATATTTTCTGGTTATTTAAGGCATAATATTATTAATTAGACTTTCATTATAAATCATATTATTATTATTTGCTCTCAAGAGATTCTAAATTTTTTTACAATTAAATTAATTAACGTATAAAAATATTGGGTTTATTATTGATTAAATTTTATTAAATAAATTAAACCAGTTAATATGGAAAAAGTTAATATGTTACACTAAACCTAAATCATGCAACTTATACTTTATTTTATTAATATACCATATATAATTTATTTCGTTTAATAACATGTTTATCATTCAAATATATTTAATATTTTTCATAACTTAATAAATTCTTGTAGAATAATTGTCTCTTTTGAATATTTTAAAACTTGATTAAATTAATTTAACTACAAGCTAACTATTGTTTCGATCATTAAATTTAATTCAAATTTTAAATTAAAGGTACGGTGCACCGCACAGTCTTTTTCACTTTACCTAAAAAAGGAGATATTTACTTCAATTTCGTAAGATGTGTGAAACGAAAGACATTTTTGCAAAGACATAATTGAAAATTTTAATAATAATCGCATTATATTAAAGAGCTTAAGTTAAATAATTTACACTGTTACAAAAATGCATTGCAAAGGTAACATCTAGAGACCAAAGTTCATAACAATCAAATTTAAATTTCCGAGAGCATAATTTAAATATATATATATATATATATATATATATATATATATATATATATA
>CABEEJ010000097.1:50278-69182 GCA_901482245.1 Timema douglasi
ATATATATATATATATATATATATATATATATATATATATATATATATTCATTATAAATATGAAAATACTAGTTTTATAAAAATAGACTTTATCTAAAAGTTAGTATTTTAAAAACTACAACTTTAAAAAGATAAATTATTTAGTGTGTCAAATATTTGCGGAGGCGGATATGATCAGAATCAGAAATCTCCGCTTTTTTATGTTACCTTAAAAATAATTTTTATGGGAAAATTAGTATTGCCATTTGGTTTTTAGTGTTAGACAGTGCCTAGATATAATATTTAATCGTTACTACACATTATGAAAAAATCGATTTTTTATTTTCCTCCTTTTTCCTCCATCTAATTCCAAAAACTACTCGGTGAAATCTTATGAAAAGCCTAGATACCAAGTTTTAGCCCGATCAGTAAAATGGTGTCGTCTATTAGACTGAGATACAGACACGAAGACAAACACACAGCATTACGAAAACAACTTTTTCTGTTTCACGAGGTCATGAAACGTAGACATATTTTATCAACGCATCAAGCTTGATTTTTTAAGATCACAAGGTGACCTGGTGGTCTAGGGGTAAGGTGTTGGACTTCTGTGCAGGGGTCCGGGGTTCAATCCTCAGTCCCGGCACAGATTTATCTGATTACCAAACATTTCCTTCACCTCTGACAAGACATCTTGTGAATGTGGGGAATGCCAGGCCTCCACCGTGGTTCGGATTCCACGTTAAACTGTAGGTCCTCCATTTCATCTCACAATCACCCTACCATTACACATTAGCGTAAGAGCGTATAACTCGAACGGGTAGTAAGACGTGGTGCTAGTAATAACTACAATTTCATACAATTTGAATGTAGTTTGGTAGCCAGTTAGCTAGTTAGCCAGTAAGTTAAAGAGGGTAAACAGGGTAAATAGGGAAAAATGGGCAAAAAGTGTATTACTTTATGGTAAAGAATGTAAAAAGTCATAAGGTAGAAAGGTTATAGGTTGAAAAGAGTACAAATGGTAAATAAGATAGAAAGTAAATCGATTCAATAAGCTTAATAGGACCAAAGGGCAAAAATTGTAGAGTGTCCAATAAGACCCAAATATCGAATGGACAAAAAAGGGCACAGTAGAGCAAAAATAAAAAGGGCTAAAAAGGTAAAAATGTTAAATAGGGTAAATAGTAAATCATAAAAAAAGAGTATAAAGTATTAAATAGGTAAAGGAAATACGGAATGTTAAAAGATTAAAAAGGGGTGAAAAGGGAAAGAAAGCGTAAAGGGTAAACGGGGTGAAAAAAGTTTATATGAGATGTAAAGGGTAAATAGAATAAAAAGTGCAAATAAGTCAATAAAGGAAAAAAAAGGGTAAAAGAGTTATTTCTTTAGGTAAAGAGGGTAAAAAGGTTTAAAAGGTGTAATGTGGCGTCAAAGGGTTAAAATTAGTAAAAAGGGTAACTGGAGTTTAAAAAAATGCCTAAATACTTTTGATTGGATTTAATTACAATCCTTTAACAACCAATTATATTGTGATCCCTTTTTTCTTTTGAACTAACACCAACAGGGAAGGGTTCAAAGTAATGAGTATTAATAGAGAAGTTATAAGTTAATCTTCAAAAGAAATGTCAGCTTTTAAGACATGTTCAGATCATATCTCTATTTATACATTGTTTATTGGTCCGACCACCTTTACGTTTTGTATCACAATTTAATCCAATAAATAATTAATATCTAAACATTATTTAAATTTGATTACTATTCCTTGTGGTTTATTCTATATAATAAAAATAACAAAGCTACTTTATAGATTATCCGTGTGAAGAACGGATACACCAGCTAGTTCGAAATAAGAACGGTTATGTTCACAGCCAAATAAAGTTAATAGCAATCTCCTCTTTGATTTATAATCGTTCGTAAAAAACTTATTTGAGCGATGACTCAGGTATCCGTTCTGTTGTTCTGTACTTCACAGTGACAGGTACAGTTCTATAACTTGGTAATTATTGATTATCAGATAAATTTAATGAACATTCTTAGTGAAATAATGTTGCAGGTGCAGACAACCAAACCGCATTGTTCCTTGTTTCAAAGATATTGTACAGACAGTTAAAATAAGAATGCTTATCTTCAATCTTTATATTAAAAGATGAAAGTATTGTGGCAAGTTCCATAGCCTCAAGTGCGGTGCTATACCAAATACAAGACTACACCTACTTAGACCGGAATGAAATGGGTTATTTTCATATGAGAAATTGGCCCATCCCATTTTGGTTTAAGTAAGTGCCATCCTGTATTTTGTATAGCACCGCCGCACCAGAGGCGTGGTAAGCCTGTCTGTGAGACTGGCCCTTAGTCCTCATATTTAGCCTCCGGGGGGAAAGGGAGGCCTTGAGAACATCGCCTAGTTGAAAGGAATTTTTTTTTTCACACTGGGGTATTTCTCTGAAGTTGCCAAACCACTTAAACAATATTTAATTAGTTTAGACTTTTATTTTGCAACCCTGCTTAGGAAAAAAAACAGGCACTTTATTCGTTTGAATAAGAATAGATTTATTTTCCTAATTATTCACTTTGAATTTAGAACTGCGACATTTCACGAAAATGACATTGTAAAATTTTAAATTGTTAATCCTATAGTAGAAAAATGTTGATACCTTTCACCTTCTTTTTGACATGAAACTTGTATTTAAATAACAAATCACTTCTTAAATAACGTGGGATTTCTTGAGCTCTGAACCGCGTCTCAACGCTCCTGTCCGGCGGACACCTAGAGTATGCTTAACCGCCCCCCCCCCTCCTCCCTCTCCTAGCTAGAAGAATGCGATTAAAATGTTTACTAAATGTGGGAAAATTTAGGGCTTTCATCTTTTTAATCATTCCATTCTCGCCTCTAGTATTTGATAATTGTTTATTTCGAAAATATTTATTTGAGTAGATTTTATTCTAAAAACCCGTCTTCATTGTCCACATGGTCTAAGACTTCACTCTCGCAATATACTAGATTGACGTGGAGATCGGAGTTCGAATATTTATCGGGTGTACTGAGGGTGGGTGCTCCTTCCTAAATGAGTAATTGGTAGGCCTATTTATGCGTATAATCAAAACTAGTAGTGAAACGCGGCGTTAAAAAATATTATATTATTTTATTACATCTCTAATTTTTCTTATGTTCACATTTGTTTTATCCCCAAGATGGAGGTTCGAATTTGAAATTCGGGATTTGTAGATAGAATGAAGATTCCTATTCGTACAATAGATTCGACTCAATTCTAAATTAATATAACAAATTAATAATGCGGTAATACGGCTTACGTGAGTCTCCGTAGTTCATATCTGATAAATTAAGTAGAGAATAGCAGCAACAAAAATTAGGTCGGTCATTTTTTCCCCCAGCTAAATCGCCCTCCCACTCCCTCCCTCATCCCCCCCCCCACACACAATTTACGAGACAAGATGGCGGAAAACATTGGTCTGAAGTGGTAAGGAACAGACCATATCCTTGTAATTTACTGTTCTGTTTGTTGGTAATTATCTCTACATGAGAGCTCACAGTATGACCAGGGGGTTGGGGGTGGATATAGGGTAGTGTGACGTCACCAGTATGTCGAGCCACTGGAAACTACAGTCGTCACGCATTTCTTAGGCGGCTTCTTTTCAGGGGAAAAATTTAATGGTGCGCATTAAATTAAGCATTAAGCATCAAAATTCATATTCTGGGAGTCAAATCGCAGAGTTAGATTAAATTAATTTCCTTTCTCCATCCACACAAATGTGGGAACACTTCCTCTGAAATGTGACCTTTCTCGTCTTTAACACATTAGAGTAAATAATAGACCTACATATGCATGTAGCCCGAACGGGTAGTAAGACGCGGTGCTAAAAACTAATAGTTAATGAAAATGGTGATCCTGGTATGTATTTTGTAATGAGCAACCCAGGCATTATCTAACATTTCTCGCCCTTAGATCCCCCTTTGTTTTGTTTTTTTGACGTCCCACGGCTGGTAGATGACGCAGGATGATTCTGCAAGATCCCACCGCTGAGCACCAGATGAGCCGGTGACTGACAAAGACCCTCCATTGTTGTGTGTGAGCTACATAGCCTATAGTCAGGTGATCGAGAGCTCAGATAATGAGGTTTGGGGAAGGGATGTCATTGTCTGGACCACGGCGTGTCTTTGTGAAGAACTCTTCGTGAGAACACAAATAAAAACTGGGTCTGCTCCAGCTGTCAATCATAAAACTTGTTATAGTGAGATATTCTCAAGAGTCATCGTCAAGACGAGAGTGGAGGGAGATTAAATCAACTGCGTTTTGAACCCGCATCGGTGGACGCGCGGAATAGATGTCATTATCGTCTAATCCTGTTTGTAAGTGAGAGAGGAAGGTTTGAGGTTCAAATACCGGCCGGGTATATTGCGGGTGGTTTTCGAGAGTATAAGAGTACTAAATCAACTTTGCTTTAAGCTTTTATCGGAGAGCACGCAGAGCAAATGTCAGTCTAATCAATTCTGGTTTGCTGGTGACGGGTATGTCGGGGTTTGAATCCCGGATGAGTTTACTAAGATGGTTATTCCCCCCTAAATATTATCCCACTCTTCTTTTTCACGTAAAATCCGGTTATATTTCCTCTCAATTTTATCTTACGTATTTTCATCCCGTTAGTATAAATTAAATGCAATAATCAAGGAATGGCTACAAAAATGGGGTGCGATTTGCAAAGAAAGTTTGATAGTAACATTTTCTGTATTATTTTTAAGGCGTCACGAATGGAATTTTCTTAAATGTTAACAGAGTTATCAATATTTGTGTACCTTAATCACTTCACCATCGATAGCTCCAAATCTATGAATTAGTAAATATTTTCTATTCCACGATAATCTGGCATAAAACTCTTAGCTGGACCATTTTACAAGTATTTCAATGTGATCTTATTAATATTAAAGTCCACACAATTTTAATATAAATATTTACTAAGATTAAATATGTAGCATATTACTACTATCATTTAGTCTAACGTTTTTCAAACTGGGCTATTTCTGGTTTTCTGAGGCAATTCTATAAATTATAATATTTTCTATTTGTTTTGCACACTATAAAATAGCATCAGAATTCTAATTAGGATTGGAAATTTTTTCAAATCTGAGTAATGGACATTTTCCAAACTCGCAGCCAAAACATTTGATATTTTCTGTTTATTTTAGACTCTCATACTTGTTACATTTAACCGTGGTTATCGAATGTTGATAATATTTGTGCAACAAGAGTATAAAAGGCTTCAACATGTATACCTGTGAATAAGTGGCAATTATTGGCTTCAGTCCGCAACGCGTAAGATGATGGCCTTTTCAATATCCGCAAGTGAGGGGGCTACTTAAACATCTTGTTTTCAAACGTCCTAAAAAAATCGTCATGTAAGTTAAGAGATTAACTAGGTTTTACACCCATAGAGAGAAACCGGTAAAATTATTGTTTTGAATATTATGAGTTACATTCCTTGACAGCAGGCGAGATGTCAACAACTTACTGACCGAGTAATATCATTTATTTTCCGGCTGTATCATTTCATAATTTCCGCTCTAATATCGTTATTGCTATTTAAAATGGTTCCTAGCTATTTAAACTCATGAACCCTGTCAAACGATATGCTGTTAGAAATAATCTATAATTTATCGTCCCCAATATTTGTTCGCTGTGTGATTAGTGTACTCGGTATTTTAAGCGTTATCCTGGTGACCTGGTGGTCTAGGGGTAAGGTGTCGGACTTCTGTGCTGGGGTCCGGGATTCAATCTTCGGTTCCGGCACAGATTTATCTGATTGCAAAACCCTTCCTTCACCTCTGACAAGACGTGTATTAATCACAACTTGTGAATGTGGGGAATTCCAGGCCTCCGCCGTGGTTCGGATCCCACGTTAAACTGTAGGTCCTCCATTTCATATTTCAATCACCCTACCAATACACATTAACGTAAGTGCGTACAACCCAAATGGGTAGTAAGACGCGGTGCTAATAATAATAATAATAATAATAAAGCGTTTCTTCTAAACCTATTTCCTTACTAGCCTTTACTAAAATGTCAGCATTTCTTGCAACAGCTTCCTTAATACCGCCCAACAAGGATAGCTCATATGCATATTCTAGTAACTGTATTGTACCGTTTAGTGTCAACCCTTCCCTACTCTCCTGCATTATCCTAATAGCATACTCTAAGAATGGATTAAAATAATAATTGGGAAAGTGCATCTCAATTCATTTAAATCCATTACGGTATGTATTTCTAAAGTATCTGATTATTGACATCCAACTCGTACCTTTTCACGCGTATCAGTAAAACATACCTCAGTATAGATTGACAAGTTTATTGGCTATTCCAAATTTAACTGAAATTTAACGTAAAAATATTTATTTTGACTGAATCAATAATTATGAACCGTCATGTTGTATTCCTACTTTTTTATCTCTAAAATGTGTCGAATAGTAAAAATCTGATCCGTTGTTGATTTATCTCGTCGAAATCCACACTCATGATCCCCAATTATTAATTTTGCGTGAAGCGGCAATATCATTAAAATTATATTATATGGCTTACTCTTTATGTTTGATAAAATAAAGAGGTTTTAGGTTCGATTCTATCAAAAATGTCTCTCAAAATCTTCGTTGAACTCACCAGAAAACACTTTCTATTTTAGTTTTTTCTTTTAGATATCGAATCTTACTACCAATTCAGGCTCTGAGCATAAATAGGGTCTACTAATTACGCTGATGGGACAGGGATTAGAAAGGCTATATTTAAAGTAACTATACGCACATTCGCGTAAAAGGAGAGTAGAAAACTACTTTAGAAATACAATCCTCAGTACATCCAAGAGGGATTCGAATCCCGATCTCCCTGTCATCAGTAGTCTAGTCTATTTTAGTTACTCGCCACTTTGTATGCATCCTTACATATATGTCTTAGAATCGCACACACAACTACTAATATTTTCACAGTATGGTTTCTCTAAACTATCATCGTATAAACACGAGGTCAAAATTATTTTAGCCAAGTGTGGTCACAAAGATAACACTGGACCAGAGAGAGAATAGTGTGTCCACCGTAATCTTCAGCAGAAGACACCAAGAAGGAACAGCACAAAGACTCGTAACGCTCCCTCTTTGTCGACTGACAAACCTCGACATGACAAACAAAACGACTAACGAATAGCGCGACTGGAGAAACCGCGTCATTGCCAGACTCTTTAGAAATATAATGTCCTTACTCGTGAAAGGCTTATCTCCAGTTCGGCGATCTGGCAATGGTCAGGTAATCATTGACCAGATTATTAAAAAAAAAATCAGATGCCTATTAAACTGGTTGTCTATCAGCAGTTGTAGCAGCTTAATGCGTATGGAATAAGGTAGATTTAATAAATAATAAACTCTCAAGTAATCTAAATGATCAACCCATAACTTCTGAGGACTCTAGCCAATCGTGGCTTCAGAGATAAAATTAAGGATTTCATTAGAAACGCTAAATATTTTTGATGTATTTCAGGTTTTTGACCAACTTATACATTTTAAGCACAGAACCACTCCTTTCATTGTCCTCGTCTTTAACTTACAAATAATCTCAGGCAATCCGTTTCCGAGATAGACAATTCCGAGAGTAGTTAAATTTATTTAAATGGAAAAAATATCTTTCCGTAACCCAAGTTGGGTTAATACGAAGATCTAAATGGAAAAAGTTTATGTATGTTGTCAATTGACTGCTCCATCTTGCAATGGAATCATCTTGTAATGAAATCACCTTGCAGTAAAATTATCTTGCAATAAAATAATCTCGCAATTGAATAATATCACATTGGGATAATTTTGCAATGGGATCAGCTCGCGTTGGAATTTTTTTTCAATGGAATCATTTAGAATTGAAATATTTTTGTAATTTAATCACTTCGCAATGGAATAATCTCGCAATATCTCATGCATGTTCTGAATGTGCCTTAGAACACCTTTCCTTTCACCCTTAAATGTGACTAAAATTGATTGATACAGGCATTGATTTGGGGGAGGGGGGTGTCAAAGGGTCAGTTGACCCCCCCTATGAAAGTTAGAAAATTAATTAAAAAAATTAAGGTTCAAATTTTAGAAAGAAATACAACACATATAAATTATATACTTTTTTATCTGTTTACGCGCAAACATCTCTTAACCCGGGTCCACAAATGCATCATTCGTCCATGATTAATCAATGTTTGATATTATTCACGCAAGTGTGGAAAAAATATTAGTTTTCTTATACTAATATTTGTCATGCATAGCGAGTAACGAACATTGCTCCACATAGAGACAGTTGACTAACTCATATCAAATAAGACTGATAATCTCTTTAGAGCAGTTCATCCACAAATACCGAATATAATGTATGTGGGACAATAGGAGTCGCGGAATTGTGGGGGTTTCTGCCTCCCTGGAAATAATTTGCCCCTCCCTGGACCTAATATATATAAAATCCTCTAATACTAGCACACATGAAGCTGAAAGATGGCCTTAAATCTAAATCCAAATGACTTCTAGATGCATTCTATTGTCAAAAATTTGCCGTAGAGGACCGCTTCCAATAACTACTAGGCCAGAGGCATCTAACTGGCAGAAAAAGTCAGGGGAGGAAAGTTCTAAATAGCCTCCAAAGTCATCCAAATTTCAAAAATGTCTAGGGGAGGACAACTCCAAATAGCTTCTAGATGCATGTCATTTTGAAGAATTTTCAGGCGAGGAACACACAACCTAGTTTCTGAAATAATTAAATTTTCAAAATTTGATCGGTGGAAGACCACTTCAAAGATTATCTTCTAGAGGTATCTAACCATCGTAAAAAATTAAGGTGAGGATCACTTCAAATAGTTTTGAAGGGCATCCAATTTTAAAAATGTCTGGGTGATCAACACTTTAAATGGCTTATAAAATAATATAATTAAAAAAATCAAGGTGAAGACTACTCATAGCTTTTAAAATTAACCAATTTTTGAAAATAATTGTTGAAGGAGGGCCTACTCCAAATAGTTTATAAAAACTATCTAGTTTTATAAAATTGGGGAGAATCTTCACGGTTTAAAACATACATAATATTAGATATGAATGAGAAACTATTAAATGGCTTTAAACAGATATTTAACATTATAAGTAACTATGTTATTTATAATTATGACCCTCCTATTAAAATGTTCTGGATCCACCCCTGGTTTGATCCCATGACTTCTTTCTCATTTTCTTGGATCTCTTCAAGCCTTAGGATTAGCAGCGGGGGGAGGGGGTTATCTCCTATCCATAGTGAATTGGGGTGGTTTGTTGTCAGGGTAACCAGAGCTATTTTAAACTGTGCCTGTGAATTGGTATCATTCTTCAATAGCACATTTATTATTCAGGTCTCAGTGAACACACATGCTCAAGTGAAGTATGTGGAACAGATTCAATATATTGGTCAAATGGTTACCAATTGGGTGAAAACATATAACATACAAAGTTTTAATAAGCTACGATCGCCCTGGAAACAATCTACACTGCCTTTATTCCCCTTTCAAAAATCTATTCTGGCATTAAGTACGCAGATTGATTTATTTAAAATATCTCTTTTCCTTTTTCCTTGGATCTCAAATGGTTCACGATAGTTCTGTTCTTGTTCGTTGTCCCCTCATGTGGTTGTGTTTATATAAGTCACAAGGCCTGGTTCACTTTACGAGGATGGATCTTTCATTTGCAATCCAAGCATATTCCGATACTTGCACTACACCAAGACTATGCCTATGGTTGGATGGAAAGGAACTGTAAAGGATCTGCATTTTTTTTAAACAAAAAAAAAGTTTGGCAAATAAAACTAATGTTGCCTAGATGGACACATTGTTTACATTTTTTGTCAATAGAAATCTAAAAAAAAAATGTAAATAGTTTTCGTGGGCAGGGGAGCATTTGAAGAGGACTTTTTATTTTCGTTTAGGAAGTTTCTCGTCAAATGCCGCGATACTCCTGAGATATATTCTAGAACTGTCTAGAATACAATGCGTAGCCAATTAAACATAATTATTTACTGAAGCAATATTGTATTTATAATTTCACAAGCTCATTATGGTAATTATAAAAAAACGAAAACGGCTGAACCGATTTGGGCAAACGAACACTCATTTTAAATGTTAAGGGTTTAGAATGTCGGCAAAAATAGGAGCTTCGAAAGAAAATCTTATTTCACTATCAAATCTCTAGATTCTCTTCTGTGGATCATCTGTACAAACATTATTTGTTTACATCTCCAAGTAAACCTTTATTTGTGATTGAGTTTATATTTGTGGTATGGTTCAACAAGCAGATAGAGAGATTAGAGATGAGTAGTTTTAAAACTCTCATCGTGGTGTGAGGGAGGAAAATATGTGTTTTGATTAAAGTTAAATATCTAAAGCTGAAAATCTGGAAGTTTAACCGATACATTCATCGGTTTTTGTTCTTGTTCCGTTTCTTCCAGTAAGGCCACGGTTTTGGTTACGGTTGGAGAAAAATAAAAACTCCTGTTATTTCAGATCTTTAGTTAGTTTCTAGTTCTAGATTTTATGAATTTTATGTATAGTTATACTAAAATTACAAAATTTATAAATAGGAAAATAATTTACAATAATTAAAAAATACATATTAAAAATAATAAGTAAATACTTCTGAAATCTTGATGGAAAGAAAAAATAGAGTATTTCAAAATAAGATTAAGTTAAAGAAAGAAGGACGTAACATTCAGTTTAAAAAATAGTTTGTTAACTCATAAGAACCTTATTGAACCTACATACATACCGATTCAAATTCCGGTTCTGGTTCTTAGGCAATTTATTTGCAGGGTTCTTGTTCTAGCTCTAGTTACTTAAAGATAACTCTTAATTTCTGTTGTTCTGGTTCGACTCCCTGCTTAAAATTATCTAGAAAATCGGTCGCCTTTGACGAGTAAAAATTTAACTAGGAAGTCGAGTGAGGCCTCCTTTCATATAACGCTTCCCATTATTCTAACAATAAAAGGTTTGAATTATTTTCTTTAAGGTAATTTGCAGCCGTTGCTACAACAATCCGCTGGTATTATTTATTTTGGCAAAATAAAAGTGTTTGTAGTAAAAACTGACCCGTATCGGTGGCGTAGTTTGCAAACACGCTTGTCGCGTTGAGCTCGACTGCTGAGGACGGGGAGATCGAGGTTCGAATCTCGGTCGGGTGAACTGGGGGTGGTTTTTCCTAAATGGTATTTTCCTAAATGGTTTTCCACTCTCCCTCCACGCAAATGCGGGTTCACTTCCTCTAATTCAACCTTCCCAATTCCTAATCCATGAGATTAATTAGTACTTAAAGCGTATAACCCGAACGGGTAGTAAGACGCGGTGCTAATTATTATTATTATTATTGTATTAAAAACTGCAATAATACACATCTTAAATGGTTTTACTTTCCATCTTAACTTAATTTGAGTCTCACGGACTAAAGTTGGAAGTGCAAACCACAACAGTGACCTTAAATTTTACCACGGTAAGAAGACGTAAAATGTATTCAATTTTTGGGCTTAAGATAACCAAAGGGCAAAGGTACCAGCTTTGATTCCCGTCTCCAGGTGTCATTTATCAACCCTACTTAATTTATTTGAAAAAATTTCTTCATACACGGCTGTATCAGCTGTAACCAAAGGTAAGTTTCACATTAATAAATTTTATAAAGTTGTAGTTTAATCTCAATTATCAAATACATAGGCCTACTGCTTAATATACTTTCTCATGTATTTATTGGAATTTTACACCTTTCTTTTTTACCCGCTTTAGTGTTCGAATGGTTTAAAAGGCTTCACTCTCATGTGAGGTTTGCCTGATGACTACGGGGAGGTTGGGGTTAGAATTCCATTCGGCTCTACTAAGTTTGGTTTTTCTTAAATAGTTTCCCATTCTACTTTCACAAAAATGCTGGTATATTACCTCTAAAATGCATCCTTCCTCATACCGACCTCATTAGAGTAATTATCATATCTTGAACCGATAGTAAGACGAGGAGATAAAAAAAAGAACGAGCTCCTTCGACTGCTGAGGACGGGGAGATCGAGGTTCGAATCTCGGTCGGGTGAACTGGGGGTGGTTTTCCACTCTCCCTCCACGCAAATGCGGGTTCACTTCCTCTAATTCAACCTTCCCAATTCCTAATCCATTAGCGTAATTAGTACTTAAAGCGTATAACCCGAACGGGGTAAGACGTAGTGCTAAATATTAACGGGCTCCTTAGCTACGAACCCATTCAACACTGATAATCCATGCTTGAAGAACTGTACTAGTAAACTGTTCCCTCCCTCTCACTATCCATTTAACCAACCATATACACAACAATGTAATGGACGAATATATATATTTATTGATACTGAATGGGAGGACCTAATTTATTGGTGCAGTCCAGACTTGCTTGTCTAGGTAGCAACCCTCGCCACGTCTTCTCCCTCCCGATAAAAGTAACAATATCAGACGTTAAATACTAGAGCATAGTAGACACTTAGTTAAATTAGTAAAAATCACAAATGAGTTAAAAATTACGAAGGTAATTTTTATATTAAAGTCGTGTGTTAAAAGTATTCCCTCATTCTTTAAAAATTTAATTCAGAATAACGACCTATAATATCTAAACACCTATTAATATTAAAATAGCACAGCAGCCAAAAGTTGAACCAAAATTTGTGTGATTGATTTATTATCAGATACACAAAGTAACTCTCATTCATGTCATAAGTGTCATATCGTGTAGTGTTGACAGTTGACAGAGAAAGTAGAACTTGTCTAAATTGTAACACTTTAGGAAATTTTATAAAAGTATATAGTAGCATATATATATATATATATATATATATACATATGCCTATATTACTACTGAATTAAATTATTTCAAGTAATTTGTTATAAACACACTGAGCTGTAACAAAAAGAAGGTGAAAAATCTTATATGATGTATATAATACAAATAAATTATGTAAAAAATATATTATACCGATTTTCAATTGGTTTATCAAAATAAAGTCTCAACAAAGTGCATTATTATAACTTCAGAAATTACACTAGATTCCAGTTTCCATCCCGCCATTACCATTATTTCATCGAATGCAACTTTTATGCAATGCACGAACTAATGATAAGTGTGTAATGAAAAATGCGTAAAAATGATTAATATGGTCTTCTATATTCTTCAATATTAACACGTCTAAGGTTTCATATCTTATCATCTTTAATTTGATTATAATATAGTTCTAATTACAGTGTTTGTTTAGTCACAAGATGAATTTGAACTGAACTAAAAAATAATATGTGATGCAATCGTGCAAAGTGACGTGATGCCTAAGAGTTATATTTTGCAAGTAAAAAAATTAATAACCTAAACATAGTTATCAAACTGTCCTTAATTACAGTGATTTAATATTACCTTTCATTCTAAAATGCTCTTACCATTGTAAATATATTATGTTTTGCTTTTAATAAAGTCTTAAGCTTCTATTCGATCCGTAATATAGCGTTTCATGAAGTCTCTGGCATAATAGGAGGAATCACAAAGTCAAATTTCTTAGGAAGAGACTTTATCTTACAGCTAGAAAAAATCACTAGATCTACTGTCATGCATTCATACGTAAAGTCATGTGATTCTGCAGATGATACGTTTGATAGATATTATCAATACCCATAAAATATCCCTAATAAAAGAGTTAGATGCTATCAATTTTAGATGAAAAAATGTATTACCCAAAAGGTACTTTCTATGAAAATTGGACTGTACAAAATTGTGTGTGGGTCAGCAAAATTGTTGTTTAATATAAATCTTGTAATAACGTTTAACGTTAAAAATAATATTTTACTTTATGAAAACTAAAATAAATAAATAAAAACTAAAATACGATAACACACAATACATAGTTGTTAATCCACTCAAGACAAATATAAACTGTAGTTATCGTTCAATATAATCCTAATTATCTTCATCGAGACTCTAGTTGAGGTCATTTTCCCTAGTTCTGTCGGGGGTACCACAGTAATGTCTCGGGAACCCTGAGGGTTGAATGAAGACTTTAGAAGGGATACGACGACGACGCCTATGGACGCTTGACGTCTTCAGGCATCCTTCTGCAAAGGGGGGAAGAAGGTGAGGGGAGGACCAGGGACCACACAGAAGTCTCTTGTGTTAAACAAAACCTCTAGCCGCTAATACGTGGACGTGACAGCTAGCAAATTTCCTCCTTCTAGCATTCATCACAAGACCTTGAGGGGGTTTCCGTCAAAAGCTGCCATCTGGAAAAAGGAGGGGGTTTAGGGGGACGGGGGGGTCTGATTGGTCTCCCTACAACAAGCGCATATTGTCATCACGGAGTTTGGTCAGATATAATATTGTGCTTGCATTAATATTCAATGTTTTTATTTTAATTTAACGATAATCCTAATAAGGTATTTATTTAGATGAAGCTATGGTAATACACTTAACAATTTAATAAAAATAATAATACATTATTATAATTATACTAATTCTACTTACTATAAATATAGTAATCAAAACCGTGTTTATAATAATATGGCTCTAACATAATTGTACATTTATTGATACTTTAAAATGAGATAAAGAAGGAATAAGAGTTAAAATAAGAGAGAGATAAATTTATTTTAACATACACTCATACACACATTCATATATCATATTTATACTAAGCACTATAAAGATAGTAAAAAAATCTGCTGATAAATCTACAAATTAGATACAAAACTTATGCATACTGCTGCTGCTACTACTACTACTACTTCTAATAATAATTATTATTTTTTTAATGTCATAAACACACACACACACACTTTGATTTATCTTTTTTTAATGACCATTCCACCATTGTGTTGAGTCTTAATAACCACTAACTTAAGATTATTTTCAAGATTCTCTTATATTTAGCTACAATGCACAAATCAATAATCGTATAAGTTATGTATTAATTCAAATATGATAAAAGTAAAACTGTTAGATAACTTGGTTACAATTTATAATTGAATAAAATATGAGAGATAACCAAATTTAATAATGTTTTGGTGTGTTTTATATTGGAAGAAAAGAGCGTTAGATACAATTGGCTGTGTTAGTTAAAAAAAATATAAAATATATTAATAAATAACGTCTCCAGTTGGTATTGAAAAGTGTTTATTTAAACTGATCATTCATTTTTTTTTTAATAATACATTTAATTGTTTAAGATCTTTAAGCCCTTAATAGTAATTGACTCCAAACTTACTCTATCCCCGAACATTAACTTGAAATTTCCAACTAAAATTTGGAGTAAGAATATTCATTCGTGAGAAACAAATAATTTGACCATGACAATATAATGAAATTTTCGAAGATTGGATGATTTTTTTTTAAGACATTATTTCTTAAAGTTTCAAAGTAGAACAATTTTTTGCGGTATCGTATAGTAATACAAATAAGGGTGTCTTTTTTATACCGACATTTCTTTAAAAAAACTATTCTAGTGACATTGATATGAGCCGCTCTTCTCCTGAAACCTCTCACTATGTGTCTCTGTCGCACACGCAGGCAAGATCCACTGGTTCTCCTCTCGCAACCATCTCGCTTGCCAAGTCTTCGTCATGTCCGCACCACAAAGACACACAAGGCAAGCAGAAAACCGGAGAACTAATTAGGGATAAGAAAAGACTCTCCTATCCCCCTCCCCCTTTTCCATCACCTCAAACCCTCTTGCTCCTTTGCGCCCCCATCAAACCATCCCTAGTTCAATCCTCATAAGGAGAGAGAGAGAGAGAAAGAAATAATAATATGAAAAATCTGTAGTCCTTCTGTCTTCGTCCGTGAAGCAGCATCGAGTCATGGATTGGTGAAAAGAGAACATATTGCAGAGTTAATTACGAGACACCCGATACAGTGTCGTGGCGTGTTGCCAGGGTAAGCAGAGTTATAATGAATATCAAAACACAAGGTGTACATCATTGTAATTACGGGAATGTCCGTAGGGAGGAGACCACAATTAAATTTTGAAAAATTAGACCTGGACATGGAAATTGAACCCAAGTTTGATTCCCGTGTCCAGTTGTCATTTTTCAACTAGTTTAAATTAAGCAAAGCTAGTTTTAACTGTATCTGTGATATGTTCTCATCACTTAGTAGAACACTCATTGGTCAGCATTACCTTGTGAATTACGTAAAGCAGAGCCTATGTATTATTGGTCAAATGGCGACAGAGTTTCCTTAAAAAAATAAAATATAATTATGATATTTTCAAATACACTCTTCATTGACTTAAGTTGCCTGAAGATTTTTGATAAAGTAGACATAGTTTAAATATGACATAAACGTTAAAAAAAACATGACTCATCATACATTGCAAAAGCATTGGTCATTATTATTATTATTATTATTATTGTAGTTTATATTATTGTTATTTAAAACATGCCTTTAAAAAATCTTCTAAATTACTAAATGGCCTAAAAAGTATTTAACATGAAATGAAAAAGCAATAAAAATAAAAATACTTGTTTATTTAAATTAGAACCGCTTTAAACATGATTCTCTCCTATTCACCATTAAAATTAAATAGAAAATAGAAAGATGACGTGACAAAAACATTTTAAATCTATCCATCCATTGTATTATTTGTGTACAAGTAAAGCAGGTCCACTCCCAGCTTCCCTTCTTCCATGTTGCAAAGCAGTGTTGTCAGTCAAAGAAGGCGAGGAGAATAAAGAAGATATTCAACAAAGAGACTGTCTGGAAGACGGTGAAGGGAAGGGGGAGGGATGTGATTGTCGGAGTGATGAAAGGAAATTAATTAGGCCGAGGGAATGACGCTGTGTGCTCCTAGCGGGTCCAGGTTTAGCTTCGGCTCTCGTTGAAGTTGTTGGCCGATATTGAAAAACATTACCGCAGGCGTCGATGACCTACATGTTTCAATTCTGTCGCTTCAGGATGAAATATCAAAGATTTTTTTTTGGGGGGGGGATTCTATATTCTTAGCTCATTTTTATTTTCTTCCATTTTGGAAACTCCCTTTAAGGTGAGTGGTAATGGAATATGAGTTAAGGTCCATGCGATCAAAGGTTTTTTTAAAAGAATTCTCTTTAATCAAAGTAAAAAAAATTCTCCAGCAGATGCGTTCAGTTTATTTTTCTAAACTTGATGATGTCAACAATTCTTGAATATTTATCATGAACATCCTGGAATTTGATAAGAAACCTTTTATATTGAAGAGAAAAGGTCCTGTTCACACTTGTAACCAGGGCCCGTATGTTAATGACCTAAAAATTTTTTGAAAATTCCTATAAAATGGCCATAAACTTCCAAAATTTGACTTCAAATGCTCAAAAGTAATTAAAAATATGACTAAAAACTCCTAATAAATGCTAACTACTGAATCAAACACGCACTTTACAAATAGAAACTATAAAATATCCATGTAATGAAAGGCCTTTAATAACCAGACTCTTGCATTCTGCTAGCTACCCCCTCACAACGCAACCCTCTCCCCCCTAGCCACAGTGTCTCACCAGGACAGTTTATTTTACAACCTGACAAGCAAACAGGATACAAACCTCATGGCCTGCATTATCTTCTCATTCCGACAATTATTGTGTGATTAAAAAATTATATTTGTGTACTAATTCGTTATAAAATATCGACGGTATTTAAAAATATACTTATTCAACATGAATACCTCAAAATAACTCAAAAAATTAAGCACACCAAGAAAATATTACCTTAAACTTCAAATTGACAAAAGGAACTTAAAACCCACATTTATACAACAAGAGGATCATTAACATAGTTTATGTACTTATGAGCATTATACTACTAGTCAGGCTGATATGCGTGGGAGGTTACAGTCTGGATGTCACTCATAATATACTTTAGAGATACATAATGGTTTGAAACAAGGAGATGCACTTTCCCCATTACTTTTGAATCTAGCCTTAGAGTATGCTATTAGGATGATGCAAGAGAGTAGGGAAGGGTTGACACTAAACGGTACAATACAGCTACTAGAATATGCATATGAGCTATCCTTGTTGGGCGGTATTAAGGAAGCTGTTGCAAAAAATGCTGACATTTTAGTAAAGGCTAGTAAGGAAATAGTTTTAGAAGATAACACTGAAAAGACTCAGTGTATGGCCACACAGAAAACATGGATTGGGGACGATTTGTCCGCCTGGATACTTATGTTGTCCCTTTAAAAAGTAGTATAAACTTACTTCCCTTGACAAACTGAGAAAATATATTGGCCAAACATAAAAGTTAAAAAATAAAAAAAAATTATAACTGTCATAAAAGGCTAAGCTTAGCATGAAACACTAACTTAAAACTGGTTTATGTTTAGTGAATGGTTAAAATCTAAAGAAAACAAGTTCAACCTCAATTTTATTTAGTTTTTGTTTGAGTTTTAAGTGGGTTGTAAAATTATATTATTCAGATAGAAGATTTTCTAAAGAAAAAGTAATAATTTGCTTCAGTGGCCGTATGGTTTAAGGAATCACTCTGGTGGTAGACTAAACTGCCGATGATATGGAGATCGGGGTTCGAATCCCGGTCGGTTGTACTTGAGGATGGTTTTCTAAAACGATTTTTCACTCTATATCCACGCCAATGCGGGTATAAATCCTCTAATTCAACCTTCCTCACCCCTAATTCAATAGAGTAATTAGTACTTATAAGTATAACATGAACAGGTATTAAGAGGCCGTTTTAAAATAGAAAATATTTAATAACAGTGTCGTGACATGGCTTGTTTCCAGAGTAAGCAGAGCTTGTTTAAAATGTTCCTGTGATTATTGTTATCATCACTCAGTATAACACTCATTCGTCAGGTATCAATGAACACACACACACATATATATATATATATATATATATATATATATATATATATATATA
>CABEEJ010000097.1:76890-98580 GCA_901482245.1 Timema douglasi
GGATAAGGCTTGAAACAATACCGCCACGCTACATCTACAGTCCTATTTTCATAGGAAGGGCGTTTTAGAAAATACAAACCCAAGTTGACAACATTTTACTATTTTAGTACAGTTATTTTATAGGTATTGATCGTATATATCAACCCGCTTCAATGGTCGAATGGTCTAAGGCGTCACTCTCGTATTGGACTGGCCTGCTGAGGATGTAGAGATTGGGGTTCAACCTTCCTCATCATTACCTAATTAGAACGATTATCGGATATGCGTATAACCTGAAAAGGTAGTAAAACGCGGCAAAAAATATATATATTATTATAAGGATTACACATCTTTATTGTCCACGCGAGCGAACCGCAGTTCACATTAACTGAATAAATACAATAAGAAAAGAGAGGTGAGATTAAAAGAAGAATCTTATAGAACTCTCCCGGAGAAAAGATTAAAAGTCTATTAATTGAAAAATAGCATCCTCAGTGCATCTAGTCGTAATTGAACTCCGCCCAGCCATCAGGAGGACCACCTTGCAAGGTGTCTGTGATGAGGGAGGGTCCACGAGGCTGGACAGACTCTTGGCTTGAAGAATGAGTACAGGGTTCTACTGATTAGCTGGAGCGGCCGTAATCAGCCGTTTGGAATGGTCACAAGGTAGAACCTCCTCCTGCATCACTTTCCCGATGCAGTGACCGTGATGTTTAAAGCGTCGGATTCGCATGGCGTTTTGGTCTGACTAGACAGGATCCTGGCCAAACGTTTCTCGCGTGCGTGTGACTTTTATATCCCCAATCCATGGTATTAAATGATTTTTTATTTAAGAAAAATAAATTTATAAAATCATTTATATTGTAAAAAAATTACCAACTATTCATTTTGAACTTAATCGTAAGAGTCGTTTTTAAAATATCACCATTTTTTTAATGACTTCAGTAAATCACTTTTAAAGCAATTTTTTTCAAAAAAAACAAGTAGGCTATACATTTTTATTTGCCATGTGAAACATTCCACAAATGACCATTTTAAACAAAATCGTTAAATTCACTCTCGAAAAATTTAGAATTTTAGAAAATTATTCATCACCAAACTACCCGTAATTTATAAGCTGGAATATAAATAAAAAAATAAACATCTTAAAGTATAGCCGTAGAGTATCTAAAAATAAATTTTGACAGATATAATTGAAAAATATACTTTTTTAGTTTCAGGGGCACCACCAAAACCGTAAAGATTCCTAATATTTTTCATGACTTACAATAGTTTCTTTTTATATTAGAAAGTAAAAATTGTTAAAATATTTGAAAATTACATTTCTACCTTGCAAAGAAACAAAACACACTATCGACCATTTGTTTTGTTTCTTTGTAAGGTCAAAGTGTCAGAATATTTTTTATAATTTTTGTTATATATTGTATTAAAATGAGATGAATGTAACGTGCATTAAGGTCAGTATTTTAGCTGTTTTTATAAAAAAAATTTATTAAAAATAAAATAATTTTGCTTTGGGAGATAAGGTGTATTTAATTTGTTACACTTGGCAATCTCAACAGTTCTTATTTATTCGTTATAGGCATCCTAAAATATAATTTTAGCCTTTTCTCTCCGTTCAAATGTTCATCATCAAATGCCAATATGCTCATGACAGATATTAAAAATACTGTTGATATAATTATGTGCAGAAAATAAAGCTTAGATGCATCTACTGAAGCTATATTCTATTTGTTGTAACCCAAAATAATATGTTTTAATATACAAACTGCAAAAGTACTGGCCTTATATCTTTTTCCCTTCAAACGCACTGTTTTATATAGACTAAACCATTAATTATATATAAATATTTTTTTAACACACTGTCTCACTACCCGTTCAGGTTATACGCATATGAACTAATTACATTAGTATGGCGATGAGGAAAGCTTGATTTAGAGAGTTTACCCGCATTTACGTGAAGGGGGAGTGGAAATTTTTTAGCGAGAAAACATAATATGCACACCCATACGGAATTTGAACCCTGATATCCCCATCATCGTAAGTCCAGTGTTTTGTGACAGTGACACCTTAGACCAAGATGGCCCAACGTTTTTCATCCCAAGGGCTAAATATTATTTATCAATTTGCACCATCGGCTGAATATTATATTTAGTAATCCCATCAACTTAATATGGGCCAACAGACAACACTTAATAAACAAATAGGTCTACTTTGAATACTTATATATATATATATATATATTGTATTTTAGGTTGGCAGAACCTTTCAAATTTTACTTCCAAAATCAGTTTATTAATCTCCCAAAATTGTGCTATGAAATATGTAAGCGCACACACACACATACTTTCAAAAAACAACTTATTTATAAATCTATATTTACAAATGTGTCTATGAATCAAATAAATATTTTTATTTTAATCATAAACTATTTCACACCTGTCAAAAAAGGTTTCTCTTTAATTTTCCTCCAGGTTATTGTGAGGGCCAGATTTTCTGTGAGACTGGGCTGCATTTGGACCACGCCTTGCCAGTTGGTTCACACTGCCCTGGACCATTCGACCGCTGAAGCTGTCTAAACCAGAATATTGTAATAACAAAAGTTAAAATTATCATTATAAGATATTAATATTTACTATCAAATAATTTTAAACTATATATGTATATATATATATATATTCTCCATACTGAAAATTGAAGAACCACAGGTTTTAATGATTGAATTTGCTAAGCAAAGTTTTTGCGTCGGGCCACTATGGTTAGTTTTGGTCGAAGAGAATGGCCGCGGTTACATCAGGTGACGAATAGCTATGCCTACTCTGGAGATTATGCTCTCCAGGGAATGAGGATGGTGAAGGGAGGGAGGGGGGCTGTAGGATTATGATAATGGCACTACTGCGCTACAAAACAACAGCAGACAACACTAGGGTTTGGGTGTCGTTAATACGTCAATATTTTGAGTTGCTTTGTTGCAAAGCCGAGTGTGTGTGTATGTGTGTATATATCACGGGAAGAGAGGACGGAGTTCAGAGGAAGATGGGACTAAGTACAGCGTTTATAGTGTGATTACTTTTGTCGGCAGTGAGGGTGGTTGATGAAAAAAAGTCTTCCGTCAGTAGTGTGTTGTGGAGTGTTGCCAGGGTAGTCATAGTTCGTTAAAAATTTACCTCTGAAATGTCCTCATTACTCAGTAGAACACTCTTTAGTCAGGTATCACCATTCTCATATGAGGTATTTAGAGCAGAGCCTACTTATGATTGGTAAAATGGGGACAGATTGAGGAAGATTCAATGGTAACTTATTGGTCAGCTATCTACATTTCAATGTAAGGTATTTAGAACAGATCCTATGTATGATTGGTCAAATGGAGACAAAGTACAAGAGAAAATATCACTCAATAGAACACTCATTGGTCAAGTATCAACATTTACATTTGAGGTGTGTAGAGCAGAGCCTATTTATTATTGGTCAAATGGGGAGATTCATTGGATAAGCATAGTAAAGGTACAGTTGTATGGGTTACTACCCTGGCAAGACTACACGCCGCTGCGTTGATTTCAGTACATTGGTGGCTCGAGGGCTGTTGCTGGACAAGTCTGCTGTGTAATGTTTTCAGGGTAGTCATTGCTTGTCAAACTGTACTTGCGCGATGTTCCCTCCCACTTTGTCACCATTTGATCAACTACACACAAACTCTCCTCTAAACTTCTCACACGGGGTTGTTGACACCTGACCAATGGTAGCTCTACTTAATGATGAGAACAATTCACAGGTACAGTTTAAACTGACTTTGGTCTTCTTTGTAACAAACCAAGATTCACCACTGCATTTTACTCGGGTTATTCCGTGGCTAAGAATTCTGTTGCTACGATTTGAGTCACTTTTAATAACTCAAGAGTGAGGAAATTCAACATACGATTGTTTTAGGTCCACTACTATTCTTTAGAAATACGCAAATTTTTAAACACCAAATATATTAAAGATTTAAATAATCAATTACTGAGAAAAACTAAGAAATATAAATATATATATATATACATACAAATATACCCGCATCGTTAGTCAAACTGTCCAACGCGTCATTTTCGTGCTATACTGGATTGCTGGTAACAGGGATATCGTGGTTTGAATCCCAGTTGGGTATACTGAAGTTAATTTTCCTTAAATGGTTTACCACTCTATCTCCATGAAAATGCGGGTATATCTACTCTAAAACTATGTGTAAGACCTAAAGGGGTACTAAGACGGGCTAGCTGTACTAGTAAACTGTTTCTTCCTCTTCACTATTTACTTGACCAACCACCCACACAATAAGATAGTTATCAAATGTTAGTGTTGTGCCAATTTAGCTCTCTCTACTGAACTTGAGCTTTCCGTTTCGATTGCCAGCAAGACTTAAAAAAAAATGTTAGAGCTTCCTCTTTTACAGTGATAAAATAAGTGGTGTAGGACTGGGCCCTGTATCTATTATAGAATTAAGTTATTAGGTAAGCCGTTTTTTAATATAACTAGTCGCTTTAAAAAGTGCAAGCTAAATTACCCCCTCCCCTACATTACGTAAAAATGTTGTGCATCGTCTTAATACATAAAGTTAGTTTGATACAAAAGGATAAAGATAATTTATCAGTACAGTAACTTCAATCCGGGTTTGCCCTAGTGACAAACCCTGGACCGCCACTGATAAATAAAGGTGTATTGAAAAAAAATTGAACGTAAATAATTATTTGTAATGGAATTATAGGAGAAGCAATACAAAGGATAGTGTTTAAAACAACCAAAATCATTCGAAATTGTTCATTATACTAATTTATTAGTTAATCACCTTTTTGGACACTCTTTTGAAATTGTTACATTTTATATCCCCCATTATTCGTGTGCACCCCCATCACATTTTGACCCCCTCCCCCCTATAAGCCTCCCCACGAGGGACGGATCTAAACGTAATGATGTGTGAGTGTATATTTATTACCCTCAAGGCTTTTCCTATGAAACCACGAAACACCCCACTCCCTCCCCCTTTCCTCCGACCAAATACACTGTGATGGACCGCTCATATTTGCGTCATCAAACTCTATGAAATTTCTGTTCCTAGTCAAGTACTCCTCTGGGTACCTCAATTCATACAGGAATTAGTTGAGGGGGCGTCATTATCATGACTAATAATGCTTTTCGTTCATTCATTATGAATACTATGTAGACTACAAGGTGATTCTGCTCGTAGCGAAATGATCCCCAAAACCTCGTGGTAATTTGAAACGATACCGTTTTAAATTGCATCACGTAACAACACAGCGATGTCTTGTATTACTCCACTAAATATTCATTATTGTTTTATTTGTTTTACTTATTTTGCATTACACTTGAGTTTTTGACCAAATTGAAATAAAGATCTTATTTGTTTCAGAACTTTGGATAGAAACTTCTATAATAGGAATCTAGTATGAAGAAATTTAAAAAAAGAAACACAAACACTTGTTTTTGGCTGTTAACATTAATCATATTTTACTATATTTTTAGTCATATTTGATAGTTTAAAGAAATAAACTCCAAACAATTAAACATATATGAGAGGCTAAGCTCGGGGGATGAATTTATAACTACGGAAACCAACCTTATTTGAATAATCTTCTCTAATAATAAAAGGAAGTGTGTTTGTGTGTGTGTGTGTGTGTGTGTGTGTGTGTGTGTGCGCGCGCGCGCGTGCGCGCGATGCCCAGACAAATCTACGGCACGCAGAGATCTGAAATGTTTAACATCGGTGGACGGAAAGGGGTCCGAATGCACCTCGAAGCCGGATTTTTAAATGTTAAGTTAGTTTTTTAATTAGGATATTTTCAACAAATTTTTGAAGGGTCTCGGGCAACACCGTCCGGGATTGCTAGTATTGTAATAAATTGAATAAATTATTAGCCGATACCCCCACGTCCATCACAGACTCCACCTTAAAATATGAGTGAAGAATGACCCTGATCACGGGACTATTCCCGGATATTTCAGTGGTGCTCATTGGTGTATACTAATCTCAAAGGTCTCGGGCTCGATTTCCCTGTCTAGATGTCATTTTTCAATTTAATCGAGTATTTTATAGTGTTTTAATGTTGTATCACCAGGTCTCACTGCCCGTTTGGGTTACGCATATCTAAAATCACATTGATGTGAATTAGGAGAACGTGTAACCCCATTTGCTTGGAGTGTGAGTGGAAAAAGACATGAAGGAAAAAGCACTCTTGAGTTCACTCAGCTGGAATTCGAGACTGCATCATCACCAAAAAAGATTTATCCTTCGTTTCCAACAACATGGATGATTGCCGTCTTAACTCAGTTTTAAAATACTATATTAAAAATGAATCCAACCAAATTTTCTCTGTAAAATATGATAACCAAACTAATAAAATCAGAGGATGATTATATTTTAACACTATTTGGCTCTATCTATGAGAATAAAATTAAAAAACTTTGAAAATAAGTGTAATTTATCAAAATATCGTTTCTAATATATTTATTGCCCTCCCCTTTTCTTCCCATTCATCCAATTTAGGGAGTTGTTAGCTATTTCATTTGATTCCTTCGTTACCAAGTAGCCCCGACAGAGAAATGGCAAATAAAATAAAGGGATCAAAACTACAGTAAGAACTGGATACGAATAGTCTTTTAGAAAATACTTAGGGTGTGCGATCGTCACTTTTTAAATGCGTAGCCAAGTAAAGCGAGGTTTGATAAAAATCAAAATCGAAGATAAGGTGTTTTTTTTTCGCTGTCACAAAATACTACTATTATTTCTTAAATGATCCATTAAGGTGGGGGATGTAAGGGACGTGTGAAAAGGTCAGGGTTTTTCGACATTTTTGTATTAAAAGTTTTTTGTTGTTGTCAAAAAGAATAAAATACTTCTCCAGTAGAAACATAGAGTTCTTTCTTTCTTCACGTAGTAATAATATCAACCGTTTTTTTGAATATTTGTCATGAGCGTAGCAGCATTAGATGAAATACAACTTTTTATCTTCATTAAAAAAGTAATTAAATTCAAGTTCACTATTGACAGATATTAAACAAATGTTGATATTATCAGATGAAGAAAATTAAATTCTTAAGTTTCTAATAGAGAAATATTATTTATTTTAATCAAAAAAAGTTGTGTTATAAAAATTGCAAGAAAACTTAACTTTCCTCCCGTCACCTACAACCCGATCTTAAGGGATCTTCTTGGTTAATATAAATGCTAAGAGAAAAAATCCAATAACACCATATTATTTTATGCTAACATATGTGAATTAATCTATTTGTCGTTAAAACATATGAATGCCATTTACCCCCGAGTTTGTGTTAAAATACTGTTTAGTATCTGTTTTAGTGAGAAATTTAAAATCCTTTCATGATAAATCGAAATGTTGCTCTTCCTTTGAAATGTTTCATAGATGCGAAGGTTACTGTGGGTGTCTTAGACTTTAACACTTGGAAGTTTTACACATCCCTAGAAAATACAAACATATTTTTTGTGTCAACATTGATAACATTTTACTAAATTATTAGTGTATTTTATAGGTATTGGTAATATCTTTCAAAAGTGACAGTTACAGATCACGTGAATTTGCGTATGGATATATGATAAAGTTTTAGTAACTTTTTTTGTTAACGGTCAGTTACTGTTTTTCCTAACGTTATCTTGCTATAGTTAAGCACTCACTGTATGACGAACTTTCTGAACATTCCCTTGATCGCATTTCAAACTTAAGTCCTATTACTGAACGAACATAATAGTTGAGTTAATAATAAGTCAAAAACGGATGCAACCTGTCGAAAACTGAGCTTATTAGAATGAACGGAGAATGCGCTGCTAGTTGCGAGATTCGCCAACAGATGTCTCAGGTTGTTTAAAAGGTCGCCGGTAGAAGTCTGGCTCACCTTTTGGCTAAGATCGAATGCGCGCGTTCCATTATTCTGCTTCCTGGTATAAGGAGAACACGCTACGAGGAGGTTCTCTCAAGAATTCCGTGGAATACCTCTTTTAATTCATGCTTACGTTGAACATATACATTTCTTTTTTTTTTACGTACACTCCATTTTACTACACGTCCAGATTAACCTCATATTAATAAAAATTGAGTATCAATAATGAAAATAGTATAAAATAAATCCTCATTTTCTGGGAGGGAATAGGCAAACAACCTAGAGTAAAACAGCTCATAGCACGATGAGAGGATCGAACCCCTAGCTCTCAGTCACCGCCAAACAAGACCAGACCAAACCGACTCATTTATCCTCTTGTCCACTGATGTGGGTTATAACATCATTTGCTGATGAAGGTTTAGCACTGTTTCAATAAAGGCTGCTACCCGTTTCGGTGGTCACGAGGACTAAGATTGTACAGTATGATTTACCTGTGACGTGGAGGTCGGGGTTTAAATCCCGAGCTGACCAAACCTAGGCTTGTGCAAATGGAAAACAGCAATGTGTAGCGATGTGAGATAATACTAGTTTTAAACTTTACTAATACTCTTTTCGGTGGTCGAATGGTCTGAGTCACTCTCGCAAGACTGGGACTGCCGATGATGGGGGGGATCGTTGTTAAAATCTCGATTGAGTGTACTGAGGGGGATTTTTCCTTAAGGTGCGGCCGAAGGGAGCGAAGTGTTTTTACAGGTTTTATAGAATTGAAACTTTTTAGCCAAAATAAATTAGATATTTTTTCAGTAGCAACGTAAAGCTTAGATTTATGCACATGCTAATATCAACAGATCTTGAATATCTGTCAAGGGTGTCCTGTAATTTTGTCAAAACTTTTTAAATATATAGAAAAAGTTTTGACAAAATTCCAGGACACCCTTGGCAGATATTCAAGATCTGTTGATATTAGCATGTGCAGAAAACTAAACTCTATGTTGCTACTGGAGAAATATTTTATTTATTTTGGCCAAAAAAATGTAATGCTACAAAAACTGTAAAATTACTAGCGCTCCCTTCTGCCACAAATTATTAGTTTTCCACTATACCTTCACGCAGATGTGGGTACATTTCCTATCAATTCAAACTTCCTCATCCCTAATACATCAGCGTAATTATTACAAATGCGTACAATACGAACGGGTAATAAAACGTAGTGCCAAATAAAAAAAACTTTACTAATTACAAGTTTACTCATCCTAATCTAACCTTTGACAGGTCAACCAAATAAAGTGTAGGTTAAGTGAGGTTGGGCTATAAATAAATATATTGAATATTAAATCTCGATATGTTGTATTATAAATGGCAACTAAATAATCGAGAATCGATCTTAATATTACAATATCGATTATTCGAGTCTTAGCTCTCTATTCCCATACTGGAAACTCCTGTTATTTAATCAAAGCGGCAGTATTCAGAAATCTGTAGCCGTGACATTATTTTTTTCCCTTCCCCCGCCCCCACCTGTTTATCTTTAGTACCTACAGGCAAATTTCAAAAATAATATTTAGTTGAGCTTGAGTAAACCAAATGCCATTATTGTTTAAGTGTTTGTTTTACTACTGACACCTTAAGTTTTTTTTTTTTTTCAAATGCATTACAGTAAACTGAGATTATATGAATAAGAAGAGATTGAAATTGCAAGCTTAAATGTTAAATAATCGTGTTTCAAATTTAAGAATTTGATTTGAAGGACAGGAATCGTGACACATTTAACAATTATTTTTAGCACCGCGTCTTATCACCCGTTCGGACTATATGTACTCATTTACTCTAATGCGTTAGGGATGAGAGAAGTTGCATTTAGAGGACGTGTGCCCACATTCGTGTGGAGGTAGAGTGTAAAACCATTTAGTAAAAATCACCCTCAATACACCCAACCGGGATAAAGCCCAGATCTTCCACCTCCCAAAGGCAGTCTAGTCTAGTGAGAGAGTGACGCCTTAGATCATGCGGCCACCGAAGCGGGTGAGATATTTAATTATATTTTCATAACTTATAATCAACATTTAGATGGTGTTGGTCGTTATAAACTGCTCTAAAGTTCGAAAAAGTCTCCTATATCCAACTCTGGTAGGTTTGAAACGTCCAACCTTAAGATTGGTCCATTATTTCCTTCAATTTCCGTCTAAGGACTTTGATCCCAGCTTACAGGCCTACCCATAGGCCTATATTTCCGTATCTACCGAAACATTTGATAGACAAGCAGCGCCAAACACCATGACATTGATAAACAACAAAAGAAGCGATCATAGATCCTCGACAATATCTTTGGCTTCAGGAAACGGACCATTTTCTCTTCAGAGTCTTTCAACCGAACACAACCTTCTTTTGTCCGTCACATTCAACACGGGGCTTCCTCTCGGATCATCTTCGCGTTACCAAGAATTATAAATTAGTTTTGTGGTTTTGAGAGTCTCTTCTTTACTGATTAACCAGAACTCATTGAATTGTCAGTCATATTTGACAATGAATTGAAAAAAACACAACTACAGTAAGAAATCGCCACAATGTTGTGTTACGCCGTCCTTTGTAAAGCAGGCCTATTGATTAACAGTTCTTGTCCAGAAAACACCCAGAAAGTTAGGAGAGGCTTACTTTTTAGAAAGTGATAACTATTAGTTAAAATACTATTTAATATTTATTTATTCTATGCATACAATACACCGCTTTCTAATAACTGTTTGCATTAGGTTAATAGTTTAAGGTAGGGTGGAGGGAAACACAATTTAAGGCCAGTAATGTTGCCAGATTTTATTTATAAAAAACCCGCCTTGGTGGCGTAGTTGGCTAACGCGCTTGTCGTGTTAAGCTCGACTGTTGAGGACGGGGAGATGGAGGTTCGAATCTCGGTCGGGTGAACTGGGGGTGGTTTTTCCTAAATAGTTTTCCACTCTCCCTCCACGCAAATATGGGTTCACTTCCTCTAATTCAACCTTCCCAATTCCTAATCCATTAGAGTAATTAGTACTTAAAGCGTATAACCCGAACGGGTAGTAAGACGTGGTGCGAATTATTATTATTATTATTATTATTATTTATAAAAAAAGGACCCGCTTCGGTGGTCACATGGCCTAAGCCCTAAGGTGTCACTATCGCATTAGACCGACCTGTTGAAGACTGGCAGATTAAGGTTCGAATCCCTGTCGGGTGAACTGAGACTGGCTTTTCCTAAATGGTTTTCCGCACTCTTTCTCTCTTTACGAATATGCTGGTACCATTCCTTTAAAATCAACCTTTATCATCCCTAACCCATTAGAGTATTTATTACATATGAATGTAACATGAACGGGTAGTAAGATGAGGGGATAAATATATATGTATATAGAAAAAAAGTCACCCGATAAATAAAATAAATGTACTACTCCGGTTTATACTTTTAGTTTGATTTTCTACGTATAGTAATCTCAACAGTTCTTTTATATCTTTCATGAGCATCGCGGATTTTGACGATAGCTTTTGCACTTGATTTTAAATGTTCCCCATTAAATGCTAATGACACATATTAAAAAACAATTGATATTGCTAAACTTCTTCATCCGACACCTGGGGGTTATAAAGTTTAAGTCAGTGATAGACAGTCTTGGCACTAGAGCAGTGACCTCCCAGTGAAAATAATAAGCTTCTGTCCAAATGGGATGAATGAATGTTTTTTTTCCCCCTTAATGTGACTAAAATATTAAAACCGGCTTCGTTGTTCGAATGTTTTAAAACAGGTGGTCCAACGTTTTTCCTCCCAAGGGCCAAAAATGATTCAGTTTGCATCGCAGGCTGGAGAATTATACATAATATATTAATAAAATGAATAATGTGTCTGTCTGTCATGAGCATTGCGTGATATCTACCACATGCAGAGGTGTGAAATTTAAATATTTTCAGCCCCTGTGCACGAACATGTGCACCTAGACCCAAATTTTGAATATAATCTTTTTAATTAATTAAAACTCGAAAAAGAAAGAAATATTAACGCCGCGAGAAGTATTCACTACCCTATTTCATAAAATTTGAATGTAGTTTGGTAGCCATGGAAGTTTGGTTTCCATGGAGACTAAACAAGAAGAGTTTGGTATCTACAACAAACTCTTCTTCTCTTGTCGCCATGACATTATATTAATTTGTTAAATGTTGTAATTTATTTCTAATAAATAGATTTAATGTATTAATAGGTTCTTACCTGTAAACCTTTTTACCCTTTTTATATTTCAACTTTTTAACTTATTAATGTAAAAGTGGCTAAAAGACTAAAAATAACCAAATTAACAAAAAGAACAAAAAGTGCACAATTGAGCAAACATGGTAAAAAGGGCAAAAAGTAAATCATTAAATCATAAAAAAAGTTATAAATGATAAAAGGAGTAAAATTTAAAAAGTTATAAAAGACTAAGAAGTATCATAAGGGCTAAAAGGGGTAAAATGTTTTGCAAAAAACATAAATGGGGTAAAAAGGGTAAAGAGGGTAAAATGTTGTAAAAAGGGTAGTAAAGGTAAAGTAGTTAAAAAGATGTAAAAAGGGAAAATGGCCAAATGGTTAAAATGGGGTAAATTCGCTAAAAAAAAAGCTAAGATAATTTTGATTGTATTTAATTACAACTCTTTAACAACCAATTAATATTAATGCTGTGACACTCTTCTTTCTTTTTTACTATCAGCAACATGCAAGAGTTCAAAGTAATGTGTCTTAATAGAGAAGTTATAATTTAATATTCAAAAGAAAGGTAAGCTTTTAAAACGTGTTCAGATTAGATCTCTGTTTTGACCCTGTGTATTAGTCAGCCTACCTTTGTGTTTTGTATCACACTTCAATGCAATAAAAAATTAAAACTTAAACATAATTTAAGATTTGGTCACTATTCCCTGTGGCTTATTTTACATACTAAAAAAAAAGTTACTTTAAAGATTCCTCGTACGAAGAACGGGAACAGCAGCTATTATTTAATAATCTTAATAACTTAATGTAAAATATTTTAGAAAGTATTCTAAAAAATGGTTGAAAGTAAAGAGTAGTCACAATTAAAATTAAGACTTAGATAAATTGCTCTATAAATGTATACAAAATTAAATTTATAGATTAACCCGTTGCTAAATTTGTATATGTATTAAGGGAAATTACAAGTCAAAATGTATAATTTAAATATACTTCTAGTGAAAAAACATATTGTCAGATATGAACATTTAAATAAACTATACTGCATCATCAACTAGGCCATAAACGAGTTGATGATGCATTATAATTTATATAAATATTCATATCTGACAATGTGTTTTTTCACCAGAAATATATTTAAATTATTTATTTTGACTTGTAATTTCACTAAATACACCTACCAATTTAGCAATGGTTTAATTTATAAATTTAATTTTTTATACATTTATATAGCAATTTAGCTAAGTCTTAACTTTTAACTTAATATAACCCTACAAGCAAAATTTACCCCCAAAATTACAATATTTATTTTATATTATATATATTATTTAGCACCGCGTCTTACTACCCGTTCGGGTTATACGCTTAAGTAATAATCACGCTAATCGGTTAGGAATTGGTAAGGTTGAATTTATAGGAAGTGAACCCACATTTGCGTGGAGAAAGAGTGGAAAATCATTTAGGAAAAACCACCCCAGTTCACCCGACCGAGATTTGAACCTTGATCTTCCGTCCTTGGCAGTCTTGCTCAATACGAAACTAGTGCGTTAGCCAACTAACTTACTACTTCTTATATGTATCAATTTCTTTAGAATATATTTAGAAATGTATACACGCACAAACACTTCTACAAAATAATTTAGCATCATAACTATGTTTTTACACATTTTTACTAATCAAATAAATGTATAATAAAATGCAGTCATGACAATATTTATATTTCAATCGTTAACTATTTCACATCTTCCACCGAGAGCTTCCTTTTAATTATCCTCCAGGATATTGTGAGGCCCGTTGATGGCCGTTGGGCCTCTAGTTGAAGAAAACTGGCCTAAGACATCGATTTTTAATTGGGGGGCCGTAAAAAGTTTTTTGGGGAGCCTCGAAAAAATCATTTATAATGTTATTTGCTTATTTATGAAGTCAATTATTTTAAATTTTACATTTTGAAAGAAATAATTCGATGATCGTACGCATGTAAGTACAGTAGACTCTCGATTTTCCGGGGTAATGTAGTGGAGGGGAAGCACGGATAGTACAAATAATCCCCATCTGTTTACCGTCGCCATTCAAAATTTGTTGCTCTTTGTTTCTATTTATTTATGTGAAAAGGTATTTTCCACAAGGGTGAATATTAAAAATAAGCAATGAAATCGACTCCGAATCGACTCCTGCATGCAAATACCACTAAGTAATACAATCGAAACAAGAATGGACAAATTAGTGGAAAGTGTGCAAAAGCAGAGCTCCCATTAAATAAATTTAGGTAAGCTAACTTCTGTTGTTTTTTTAATTGTTTGTTATTATAATCAATAAATAAAGCCACTATTTTCGAATAAATTTTAGTGATTAATATATTAGTAAAAACTAGGGGACTGCGAAAATATTTTAAGATATCTAGGGGCCCACAAGTAATAAAAGGTTAATAACCACTGCCCTAAGGTGTTAATCTCGTAATATACTGAAACTGCCATATACTGGAAGAGCGGGGCTCGGATGTTATGACACTTTTTCTTCTCTCCTTCCACGCAAATGATGGTACACTTCCTCTAAGTTTCAACCTTCCTCATCCCTGACGTATTAATATTATTAAAGCATGCGTACAACCCAAGCGGATAGTAATACAAAGTGACAAAAAAGTAATAAATTCTAAAGGGAGACAAATTTGACAATCTAGTAAATATTTAAATCATGGGCACAATTGGGAAACAACATACACCGATGGACACGAAGACCGAAATCAGGCCCACATGGTCTTGTTTTCTGGTGGGGGTTGGAATTAGGCCTATGTCTGGGTGTACATAAGGTAGTTTTGATAATGTGGTTTCCCATTCTTGTTCTACGCAAATATGGTTACATTTTATCTCTAAATTCTACCTCACTTAACGCGAAAATGATGACAGTATAGAAGGAGGGCTTGTTCAATGTTTACTAATGTGGGTTATTGTTTGGGTGGGTAGAGCTTACTTAAACTGTTCTCAGCTACTAATTACCCCATTTGACGAATCATACATTGGCTCTGCTCAACACACCTCCCTTGTGAATTTATTTTAGTTTATACCTGAAGAATGAGTGTTCTGTTCAATGATGAAAACATATCACAATCAACTCTGCTAACCCTGGCAACACGCCACTGTTTGTTAAGATCAAATGAAACACTTGACGATAGCTGAGGAGAAGTATGAAAATACAGAATAGGTATAGTTTTATTTTATTACCGTGTCTTACTACCTGTTCAGGTTATGCGCATTTAAGATAGGTATACTCTAAAGGAATGGGGATGGATAAGAAAGCATTTTATAAGCAATCTACCCACACTGCGTGGAAGGAGAGTGGGAAACCATTTAGGAGAAAACCAATCCTCAGTAGACTCAACCGGGATTCAAACCCCGATTTCCCCGTCATCAGCAGGCCAGTATAACACGAGGGTGATGCCATAGACCATTTGACCACTCAAGTGGGTAGTTCTCGAATGAAAGGCAACATTTTTATTAAAACCTCCCTCCTATTTTTCAAGATAGATTGAGACAAAGTGACGCTCGGAACAAAACAAGAAGTAGTCCAAAGAACAAGGTGGGGGAGGGGGGTATACATTCCGTCAACGTGTGACTCGGGAGCGACGACGACGTTGGCGTCTTCCTTCAGTTATTGCGACGCCGCTAGTCTGTGATTACCCTCCTAACCGAGGGAAGAATCGTAGTAAATACCTGCGTTTGAAGGTGGTGGGAGGGTTTACTGCTTGTGGCGCATGCGCGGGGAGACACCACTCGATGTAGACCAAGGGTCGCGCACTTAGGGAACAAATATTCTATTATTGTTATTAGTACAATAAATACACGGCCTATTCATTAGATGAGCTATTGTCGGGTCACTGAATATATACATTATCTCTTGCACCGTGTCTTAATACTCATTACGGCTGTACGCAAATATATTACTATTATTATTATTATTATTATTATTTAGCACTGCGTCTTACTACCCGTTCGGCTTATACGCTTAAGTACTAATTAAGCTAATGGATTAGGAATTGGGAAGGTTGAATTAGAGGAAGTGAACCCGCATTTGCATGGAGGGAGAGTGGAAAACCGTTTAGGAAAAAACCACCCCCAGTTCACCCGACCGAGATTTGAACCTCGATCTCCCCGTTCTCGGCAGTCAAGCTCAACACGACCAGCGCGTTAGCCACCTACGCCACCGAGGAGGGTGCAAACATATTAATTACGCTAAAGACTAATAGATGAGGATGGTTGAATTTAGAAGAGTGGTTGGAAAACCAGTTAGGAAAATAAAAACCTCAGTACACCTGACCAAGATTTGAACCCATGTCACAGGGCCCAACATAAGTTCAAGTGTTTTGTGAATTTTGTGTAAATCTACAGCCCAATATTTTTTGTGTGTGACCTTCACCACTTTTTTATTATATAAAGGACCCTGTCTCAATAGCGTCCATACAGTTGCAGAAAAACGTAGATTATATGATGTGAATTGAGGTCCCTCTAATGAAAGCTTGTACAATTTGAAATGATAACCCTCAAAGTAAGTGCTTTTATTTTAAAAATAAATAAATTAAAGTGGATTTAACAGATTTCAAGAAATAGTCGTTTTCTGAAATTGTGACTTCTCCTTTGAATATTTTTTTAGAAATTTGAAATTATTTTGAAGCCTACTGTACACAATTAAAAAAACTAAACCTAGTTTTTTTATTTTTATAGATTTCCGGGAATCACTGACAAAATATATCGCTTCACGTTTTAATATTGATTTCTAAACAAATATTTCCTTCCAAAGTTAGATACTATTTCTATCTTTAAAACAAAATCCCAAGAGTTGTGGACTCTAGCAAAAGAACGATCAACAACATCATAATAATAATAATAATAATTAAAAGTCTAACTGTTATTCCAAGTAATAAAGCAATTCACTCCGAGACCAGAATAAGAGACGAGCGAGGGAGTGGGGTGAGGGGGGAGGGGGGGAGGTTCTGTCACCCAATTTCTCAGTGAATCGAGGGGGGGGGGGGGTAGAATGAGTAGTGGAAAGAACGAGGCACTGAATAGAAAAGGAGGGAAAGATGAGGGTTTAGGGAACCGAATGTAGTTGGTTTCTAACACAGACAGGAAGGAAAACGGCCGTAAATAAGTCCCTTGTAGCTATTCTACATGTTAGGACAAGAAATCCGCCGCTACACAGGACCACAGCGACGGGCAAAGAAAGAGCGTGGCGTCGCGACGTGATACTTGATAGTGATCCTCCTATACAGTTTAAGTACGAGAGGAAATCATCCAAGATGGTCAGGGTAAGACCGGAGGGGTAGGGGTGGTTAAGGACGTACGCTCTAACGTCTAACGTTCCACAGGGGTAAATTAGAAGGATGACTTCCGACAAGGATTTTCAAAGCGTTGTTTGTTTCGTGGCTGTTAATCAGCTCGATCTATACTATTATTATCTCTCTGGCTGGTTATATTACGAACTTTCATTCTGTTGCCAACTACTGTTAACGGGATATTATTCTTGAAGGTAGTGTGATTTGAATCATCACCGGGGATGTTTGTTTGTTTGTTTGTTTGTTTGTAGAGCAATGTACGATTTGAATTATTATGCGGTTCTTATCGTTTGTAGTCTTAGGTTCGAATTCACTAAAGAGTGCAAGCAAATCTGCTACAGCCGCAAGTATAAAATAGCGCAACTTTGCACCCAAGATGCTTTCCAATAGGCACCCTTTTACTTTCTCTCGACCCCTTGTAGAGAGCAGTATTGTGATCGTTAGAAAAAAATCTAATTCAAGATTTTGATAAATGTTGACGTTTCATGAAGAAAAAAGTGGTTTACGTGATGCCGTGTATCTGTGCGTCTGTATGTCGGACTATAGCCAAAATATCTTTTACCGATAGGTCTAAAACTTGGTACTGTATATATAGCGTTTTTATAAGGCTACCTGAGGAGTTTATGAAACTAAATATCTAACCCTTAAATTAAGTGTAGCTTACTAAAGGTAAAAAAGAGAGAGAGTGAATTTTGAGAAAATATATTCTAACAATTTTGATTAAATTTGGTACCCAAGCACTATTTAACATTGCAAACAAAATGACAACTCTTTTTTCCCATGAAAAGGAATTTAAGGGTAAATTACATAAGCTAACTTTTCCAATTATGATAATATCGCTGCAACTATTTGAGATATGGAATAACTTATCACCGTGAAGATGTACTATTAAATAACTTACTAAACTCTTTTATTTGTAATATATTTTTATAAAATCAATAATTTCTGAGATATAAGCAAATATCTATTGTTTTTATGGAGTTCCTGGAAAACAGAAATTTATTATTATGCTATTTGGTGGACAGAGATGTTCCTCTTTTTTTCAGTGTTTCTGTAACAGTGTATATTATTTCCTCTATAAATTCTGATGAGTGTTTCTGCAACAATTTGCATTATTTAGTTTCACAAATCTTAAGAATTTGTATTAATTGTCTCTATTTTAAAATAAAAGAGAAATAAAGTCTGTGCAATGCACCGTACCATTTATTTATTCATTTTTTTACCCACCTCGGTGGCGTAGTTAGCTAACGCGCTAGTCGTGTTGAGCTCGACTGCTGAGGACGGGGAGATCGAGATTCGAATATCGGTTGGGTGAACTGGGGGAGGTTCCTAAATGGTTTTCCACTCAAATGCGGGTTCACTTCCTCTAATTCAACCTTCCCAATTCCTAATCCATTAGTGTAATTAGTACTTAAAGCGTATAACCCAAACGGGTAGTAAGACGCGGTGTTAAATAATAATAATAATAATAATAAATAATAATTTATTTTTTACTCTATTTCTCTATCCATTAAACTAAAATAAAACCATTAGCAAGACCTTTGTTGACGTCATCATAACGTCATAATTTGCGTTTTGTTTCACCAATACGCGTACATAATTTAATATTGCTAATTTAGTCTAAATTTCTAAAGAAAATTGTATAAAGTACAAAAAATCTTTTCTCATAAGTTAGTAATTAAATTTAAGTGAGCATATTCATGTTGTTTTTTAAAAAATATTATTAGTTATAAAGTAATTATCTATTTTATTAGTTGAAGTTTACGTTGCACTATTAAAACTTTTATAGAAATTTTGAAACATGTTTTGAAAATATACTGGTTACGTGATATTAAGTGACGAGACGTCTTTGGATCTAGAGGAATACAGAACCTCTCCGAATATAGATATATTTTCTACAGTTTGTTGTTTTGTTTTATGATTATGAAAGGAATGTTTGACGTTAAATGACTGTAGAATGCAACAATACCGGGTAGTTTTTTCATATAATTTTTGTAGCACTGCGTCTTACTACTCGTTCGGTCTGTACGCCCCCAGATGGTTAATGGCTTGGCTACCACCATAGCTCACTTTAGATTGAAACAAATTGTGTGCTTGCAAGACGTATGCTATTTTAATTCCTGTGTTAATCACTAATTGGAGAACAGTTAGCTAAGTGTTTTCTGAGGCACTGCGAAAATATACCGCCATTTTAATTTATTAAAGTGACATGATTTACAAATTGCGCCTGCACTAGGTGCGAATAAACTATGTAAATTGGCTTTCAAATCAGGCCTACTTCTTTTAGCGAATTCAAATTAAAGCTCATATTTAAAATTTGCTCCGACTCACCCATTTGCTCCCTTTAGATCATTTAGGCTAGCTAATATTTACAAATCTTGTGGTCATTATACTTTAAATAAATGCTAGGCATACGATACAATCGTACGCATTTTCTCACTTAGTATATTGTAATTAGGAACAACATATTTTTTAATTCGTTCTCACTAAATTACTCTTAAGTAATTTTTCCTCAGAAGAAAACGTACTATTTTTATAATCATTAGAAACACTCCTCGGATCTAAATTTTAATCGAAATGTCTAGAAATTTAAGAAAATTTAAAATGTTCAAAAGCAAGGCACCAGTAAATTAGCTTTAATCTATTTTACGTCCAAAGAAAACAAGAATACAGTTTGATTTACAATTAAAACACCAGATGTCTATATCAATTAAATAATTTAATCACCACACAGGTCCCGGATTTTGATGACATGTCATATATGTTTTTGGTTTCTCCCAGACAATGCTCATAAGAAAACTCTATTCATAATCTCCTGTTTAAAGAAATACATATTGTACAGGTCATTTTGGCTTCTTTTTTTTTTTGTTATTTTGAAATTATAGGTTTTATTTTCTTGGTTTTCGTCATTTATAGACTTTTTAAGCAATTTTGAGTCATTGTTAATCACTTTTGAGAGTAGTTTTATGGCATTAATGTCGAATAAGTTTTTTTAATACAATCGATATTTTCAACACACAGTTGTCTGAATGAGAAGATAATGTAGGCAATGATCTTTGTATCCTCTTTTATTGTCTAGTTGTAAAATACATATTATTGTTGAGAAGTGTTCTAAAAATTGAAGTAATTTTTTAGAATTATTAGGTCATTTTTTATGTCATCATTATCTGATCCCTGGTCATCAGTTCCTAACCTTATTTTTAGAGTTAGAATCAAAATCCTGATTTGGTCTCAAATTATGACCATATAATATCTAAATACGAATTTTAAACTAAATCCATTCAGTTTCCTCTGTATATTCAGGGACGAACAGAATTTTAAAATCCACTTCTTTTACTTCAGTGCAAATAAAACGTCAATACCCGTCTTAATATTGAAGTATAAAATGTTCATGATTATAATACTTTCTTCATAGGAGAAAATAAAATTGTTTTAACACCCTGTTTTTGAAGTCATATCGGGACGTCTGGCGACATTTTGTTAAGTTATGAGTGTCTTTGTCTGGTCTCACTGCTATCATTCTTCCCCCTCCCCCAAATCCCCTTATTTGCGCACTACCAACGTTCCATTCTGTTAAAACACACCAGCACCCAACCATCCTCTCTTCTCACTTCCGACTAGCAATAATAATAATTTCTAAATTAATGTTGTCGACTGACCCCCTTCATTCCAATAAGAAGTCTCGCCACCATAGAAGCGCTTCTACCAAAATGGCGGACTAGTAAAACGGTATGGGGATGTATTCAGTTAGAGAACAACTTTATCCAGTGCCATGGAGTGTTGCCAGGGTAATCAGAGCTTATTAAAACTGTACCAATGATGACGTATACTCTCCCACTGTTACGCGTTTTACCAACCACACGCAGGCTCTGATCTGCATAGATCACTCGAGAAATGTATTTCTCTTGATACCTGACCAATGGGTGTTCTACTGAGTCATGAGAAAACACAACAGGTACAGTTTAAGCACGCTCTGTTTATCCTAGAAACAATCCGCGTAATGACACTGGACTTCAATAAAATACTCATCCATGTCTAAAATTGTGACACGGTTTGTATTTGCGTTAGCAAGTTAAATAATATTGTAACCTGGGAATGAAAATTATACATCAATCCTATAGGGCAGGGGTCCCCAACCCTATGCCCGCCGAGTCTTTTGCGTCTGCCCGCCACTTTTTGACCACAGATGAAAAGTTCTTGACTAATAATTTTAATCTGTCAATTTTCCGACAAAAATCAAGTTTGTGCTTATCTCTAGGTATGCTGTTCTCAAGAAGTTGGTGATTGACACCCCTCCCCC
>CABEEJ010000097.1:108348-145073 GCA_901482245.1 Timema douglasi
ACTCTCCAAAGCCAAAGAATGCTGTCGACACATTAACATTTTTAGATCGAGAAATGTTTCCCAATCTGACAATTCTATTAACAATTTTGGCAATAATACCAGTGACCACATCATCCGTTGAAAGATAATTCTCGACTTTGAAGAGACTGAAGAATTACCTGCGCAACAGCACAGGTGAAGACCGGCTAACGCCTTTAGCTTTAATGACTGTACATAGAAACATAAAAGTGAATATCTCAAAAATTATCAATCACTACAATCAAAGCAATAGAAGATTCTCTTTGACTTAAGGGGTTGTGACTTTGTGGCTTGTGCTAATAGTTTTTATTCACCTTATTTGGTTTATTTTTTATTTTTTTGACACTATGGTTTCCCAAGATTTTTAATGCCAGTGTTGATAACTTAATCAATATTTAAATACTATTTCTTTCATTTGTATTAGTTTTATTTAAAATTACTACTATGCTAAATACTATTTAACTATTTATAATTATAAAGTTAAATAATAGCTGTAAAAATTGTACATTGTTACCATGTGTTAAGAATTATTAAACATAATTCTAAATTGTATTAGCCTCCATATTTTATTTTATCCTTATACATCTATACAACCTAATGTAATGGCCAAACTAAATGCCTAGTAATCCTCTTACAAACTACATCACTGGTTAGTGGTTTATAATTATTATGAATAATCTAAAACTATGATTATTGCTGAGATTTGATAAATACAGTTTCTTTACATATTTTCAAAAATAGGCTTTCAGATATTGAGGCCCCCCCCAAACTTGAATCCTGCATACGCCACTGGACTGTAGTAATGATAATGAATGACATGGAGGTAGTGAGGTCTACTGCTCATAGAACTATTAATATATCAATGTATTACTACCTTTTATATTAAATAGATTGTAGTATTTAAGTAGCTATATTAATTATATAGCAGATTAAAATATATTTACGACACACAAACAAATCTAAATTATGACCAAGAATATGCATGATTATTTAAGTTAATCCATGTTTGAGTAAGTCTATGCTGTGTAATGTATTAATAATTGTCGGGCTACTGAGGGGTGAGGGTTGCATAGAGGACACATTGGAAGCAGGAAGCAGTTTGCGTGAGAGAAGACGCAGTGCAGTAACTAGAGAACGAGCTAAGGGCGGGCGGCTTGACTCAAGCAGCCAAGGGGTAAAGTTAAGTTCGCAATTAACACTTCTAAGTAGGGGTATTAAGACAGTTACCGTGTTGTGTAGATTTCAAGTTTTCCTTGAGGTGGAAAGTGTGGGGTGGGGGGGTGGGGGGGTGGGGGGGAGGAAGGATTCTACTTGTCTCGCAGAAAATACGTATTAGGTCCTCAAGTCTATAACCGGACTTGGTTGAACAACCGGGCATATCCACCTAATAATGTTACTCTTAATTAACTATATGTAATATAAATGGTAAGTTTAAGAAAAATTAGCACTCCATTTAGGTTGTACGCATATGTTCTAAATACGTTAGTATTTTTGGGATGAGTAAGGTTGAATTTAGAGAGAGTGTATCCGCATTTGCTGTTTATTTTTCATGCAATCAACACAAACGGACTGTTCTTGCCAAACCAATAATCTTCCTTCCCTCCCTTCCTCCTCCCACCACGACCAATCCGGGACTTTAATATATAATCACAAACATTTTGTAACTAGGGTTCCCGGGTTCAATTCTTGGCATGGCTGAGAAATGTATCATTGCTTAAATGAGGGTTTCCCGTGTTCACAGTGATGAATTAATGGCTGGGGGATGGATGTTGTGCCTGTTCTAAATTCAAGTTAGGGCCTAATTTATTAGTCATGTGCTGATTTAATCAGTATCCTCACTTAAGTAGGATGAGTGTGGGGAACAATTTGAGAAGGGGGACACACCCAATGACCCAAGCCAGGATTAGAACCCCCTGACTTTCTCGTCACAGATAAACGAGGCCATACAAACTAAACGCTTAATCCGCGTATCCACCAATGCGGCCTGGCCCCCTAATAATTTGATTGAAGTAGAATTTTGGAAAATTCTCATCTTTCCCGATAAAGCTCCATTTTTAGGAATCCCTTGTGGGGATTGTAAACATGGAAACCATGAAGAGAGGTAGGTCAGCTCCTAGGAGTGAAAAATTAATGGACTCGACCTTGGCACGATATTTTTCGCTATTGCTTGTTCTTAAGTCATTGATACTACATTCAAATTTGTATAGGAACATTTTTATTTAACAGCTAAGAACGATACTTTCACGTATTCATACGTCACGTCATGTGATCTGCAATGGTTACTTTGGATAAATATTATCATTAAGGTAGAGGAGAGAGGAGAGAAATAATTATTTCTTTTGCCCATAGATATTTTTACAAATAACTAGGATGAATGAAATACCACTCATTAAAGAACTTATGCAGGCCTATATGATTACAAGTTAAAACTTTATCTCAATGTACTTTATTATTATATGTAATTATAATAACTTGATGAAATGCGTACTTTTAAACTTTCTATGCTGTTAAGAGTACGCACATATAAAATGTTAGTCAATTTTTTTCTATGGAAATATTAGTAAAGCAGCTTATAAAGTCACGTGTATATTAATTTAATTACATTATAAATAGCAAGCACAAAATTAATGCAATTTTTACTTTCTCGCTCTCTTTCAGGCAAAGAAAGTATTGTGATCGTCAAAAAAATTTTACTCAAGATTTTGATGTATCTTGACGTTTCATGACCCCGTAATCAAAAAAAGTTGTTAAATAATAATATGAATATTTCTATAAATACAACAGTTTCTCAGATACTGGCAAATATATTAATACAATTTTGTGAGCTTTAGTTGTAAAGTGATACTACTTAAGTTTTAACTCAATAATACTCCAATTTCATAGATAAATTAAATATAAGTAAATCTCTCAAAATATTTGTTATTTTTCCTTAAACCTCTTAGATCATTGTTGTACAAACATTTTCCCTATCTCCTTCATTTTGGACTCAATATTCAATATTTACTTTTTTTATTGGTCAAAATTTATAAATCAGGAATTTAATAGCAATGCGATGGCATTAAGTTTTGCAACACCTAATAAAATGTCGAAAATTTTAAACGGTAGTTGAAATTTTAATACGAAGTGTTGACCCTTGTGGACCCAACATTGATCTTTTTTATCGGTCTAAATATACAAATGAGGACATTATTTTTTTAAACAAAATTATAAAATTCAAAACCGGGACTAAAAAAGTTTCACATAAGTATAGTGCGAATTATGCTTGGGTTTTCTAGTGTATATTATTTCGTTTCACATATATTACGAGTTTTGAGTAAATATCTCCATTTTCAAACAATAGAGCGAGAAAGTCCGTGCGGAGTTCCGTACCATTTATTTAATTTTATTACATCTTGATAATGTAAAGTGACACAAATAAGGATGTGTTAAGCCACCCAACAAAATACACAAATGAAATCTCCTCTGTCTTCGTAGGGTGAACACTGTTCATGTCACCACTATGAACTTGAGGTTGGTGGGTTTTCACTAAAATAAAGAATCGATGAATAATTATATATAAGGGATCCAAATTCTCCTGCAGGTTAGCCTACTAGACCAATATTACATTGCGATGATACAACAGCACTTCATTTCAATTCAATCACAAAAGTGAAGCCAGAAAATAATAGTTTCAATTTCAATTTCCTTTATATTATTAAAGTGCTGGCCAAAAGTCGTATCAGCTATAAAAGGCCAGCATTGAAAGTAAGTACACAAGTACTATACAAATACATATATTTACACGAGAAAATAAGATAAAAATGGCTAAGTAATGTTATATAATGATTAATAGTTACAAAAAAAAGAAAAAATTAATTAATAATGATAATAATAAAAAAGCAATAATAACAAATAACTAAAGAGTTGTTAAAGGCAGTAACAATATGCAAAAAATAAATCAGAATACTGTAAATTTAGATATTATAGGCAGAACCTCTAAATGATAAATTATTGATATGGGATTTCCTTAAATAACTCTCTGAGCTTAGTTTTTCTTTTATGATAAAACTCGAATTCGACAAATCTAGAATTGGTGCTATGGATACAACGACCTAAAGGGCTCACCTTATGAGAGCTATCGAGAAAAAATAATTTTGGATTACGAGAAGCCCGAGAAGGGATATGAATTCCTACATGATCAAGGGCAAATTTGCAATAAATTTTGCTATTGAATATATTAAAAACAAAAAAGGCATCACAATAAAGTCTACACGAGAAGAGAGTTTGGAGCCCTCAGATGCTTTGAATTCTGTCATAATCATAATAAATCCGGTTACTAAAGTATTTATCATAGCACGCAGCGACAAATTTTCTTTGAACGTTTTCCAACCTAAGAGAGTCAGTTAAGGTAATGGAATTCCAAGCAACAGTAGCATAATCTAACTTAGTTCTAACCAGGGCGTAGTACAGACATAAAAAACAGTCAACTTTTTTAAATAATGAGGTAATATATTTAATAAGTCCAAGTAATTTCAATGACTGGGAAATTACATGGTCAACATAATGGTGGGAAAAAAGTTTGTTAATCCGAAGAACACAAAGATCATTAATATAAAGGGTGTGAACTATGTTTTCATTGACCAATTTATAAGTAAAAAAGAAAGGATTAGTTTTCCTAGTGAAAGTTATAGATTTGGTCTTAGATTTATTAATAGACATTCCATTTTCGAAAGATCATTGTAGAATACCACTTACATCATTTTGTAGCTCTATACAATCTGCAATTGATTTGATAATTTTAAATAAATTGACATCATCAGAAAAGAGTAAATAACTATATGAGTTCAAATATTTACCAATGTCATCAATAAACACAATAAAGAGAAAAGGACCTAAATTAGAACCCTGTGGTGTGCCACAGGGGGCTAAAAATGTATTTGAGGTGTGTGAATCAATTTTAATAGTGTCATGTCATGTGTCATATGTCATGCAAATAACTGCTGAATCATTTTACATATGAGTGTGAAAGGTCGAAATTACCAAGCTTAGAAAGAATAATACTATGCTGACACAAATCAAATACTTTACTTTGGTCAAATTAAATATCATCAACCTGACCTTGGGCAGAGACTTGAGGGGCAACATGCCCAAGAAATTCTACTAAATTAGGGACAGTAGATTTATTTTTTATAAAGTTATGTTGATTATCTGAAAGTTTATATTTAAGGCGGTGAAAAGTATGCTCATGTATGATTTTCTCAAATACTTTGGAGAAAGTGTTTAAGAAGGAAATCGGTCTAAAATTTCAAGTTTTTGTTTTTGCACCTTTTTTTTAAATAAATGACAATAGATTGTAAATAATAATGATAATCTTAATAATAATTATAATAATAAAATTATCTAAAAGTAGTTATCACCCTTAAATTCTGGCAAAATACTTACACACAAACTCAAGTCTTTCCATAGCATGTTGACTTGACTGCCTTGTTATGCCACTTAACTACCAAATTGCTCTGTGTTGTCAAAAAGTGAAATAATACTTAGCCATCCGTCTACTTTTGACCTCTCCTCCTTTATATATAAAATAAAATGTTGTAGTTGTTGACCACAACACTATCATAATCTGTACATTTAAAATGACACCTGGGCACGGGAATCAAAACCGGGACCTTCTTTGGCTTAGTACGCCAATGCTTTTACCACCGAATTATCCAGGAGTCGTCCCGTGCTCAGGGTCATTCTTCACTCATATATAAAGCAGATTCTGTTATGGACGTGCGAAAATCGTCAGATACTTATGAGAGATAAATTAAGATCATGAGCTATCAGAAAACGCAGCCATCTTCCACTCGGGAAGTCATTATGCTACCAAATGTACAATGACAAATTGTACAAATGCACATATCTTGAGGGATTAAACAGCCACACTTTTATATTTGTAAGTGAGGTTATGGCTGCATCTAAATACCCTGGGAATGGGATGATACCTGGATAGCTCAATGGATAGAGCATTGGAGTACTAAGCCAAAGGTACCAGGTTAGATTCCCGTATCCATATTTTATTGTAAAATCTACAAAATATGATATTTAGATGCGGCCATAACCTTAACTAACAAATATATTGACATGGCTATTTAATAATAAAAAAAAGTTTGTGTTTTCTGTAAGGATCTTCAAATGAAAAATTGAACTGCCTATAAATTAGTATGAGCGTTTATCTTTAAAATAAGTCAGACTTTTCATTTTGGCAAACACATACAACAGTTTCAATAAAAATACCATCTTGGATATAATAATGAATATAATATAAAAATTGTTTATATGATGTATTCTAACATACTAGGTCTATATCGTTTTGAATTGCTTACATTATTAGCATTCAATGAGCTAAAAGGTTTTTTTGTTTTTACAATATTAAAATGATTTTATTTTACTTAATTTGAAAAAAAAAAGGTATAAATATTTTCCCACTTGTTTGACACTTTCTTCCTAGAAATATTTAGGTTCTAGTTCTAATTGGTGGGGTTATAATATTGTTTTATGTGCTCTTATTTTAAGAACTGTTTACAAATTGGTTCAATTTATATCTAGGCTATTGTTGATGTCTTGCTCTAAATACTTAACTGCTTTCATTTCTTGTATTTAATGTTAGCTTACAATCCAACTGTTTCTTCAAACATTATAAACATAACAAGGGGGGAGGGGGAGAGGTAAAAAATCATGATAACGTAAGAGAGAGAGAGAAGAAAAAAATTAATGTTCGAAGTTTGTCAACCACAAGGGAAGGCAATTTCAGACCCCGAAAACAACTGGTGAATGGTGGAAAATTTGGTTCCTTCCTAAAACTTCACCTAACAGAATCCAAGATGTTATGCTTGTTGAATTTTAAATGTGCCCGAACCCTTTGGAACCAGGGAATCCCCCTCCCTCTTTCCCCTACTCTCTTTTTAGTGAACCTCTAGGAAGACTGTATGCTCCTAGGTATTTTCGTAACAAAGCTTTACTTAGTTTTGTTTCCAGGCTTACAATAGAAGGCGCTAGTTTAATTCCTCAAGAGAGGGATTTTCTCTTGATTTGTCTTCTTGGTTTATTTCGTCGGAGCAAAAATGGCAGGTTCAAAGTTGAGTCTCTTGTTATTGGGCTACTGAGGTATCCACCCCTCCCTCCAACCCCAATCCTCCACCCTTCCCCCCCAAAACACACCATTAACATACATATTCAAAGGCAGGCTTTACATTCTAGCCGCCCCCCAAATGTAAGTGTACCTTGGCGAGAATTAACTTTCACGTAGTTGCCCACCTTCTACACTTCACAACTGCTTCTATTTCTTAATATCTAGCGAATCTCTTTAATGTTTATGATGGACAGAAAAATGGTTCAATTCCAAAAACCTAGTTCTTAGAAATAGACCACAGAAATCGTTTCTTCATCAATCTTTTGCGAAAAAAATAATTAATATTTTAGCTTTTTGTTTCCTCACCGCGTCTTAGTACTCGTTCGGACTATACGCAAACATTAACTACGCTGATGCGTAAGGTAGAATTTCAGAGAAACGGTACTCGTGTTTGCTTGGAGGAAAAGTGGGAAGTTAGTTTGAGAAAAAACACCCTCAGTACATCCAACCTAGATTCGAGCCCCGATCTCCCTGTTAGTGGCAATACAGTCCAACACGAGAGTGACTCACACACCGCGACCACTGAGGTGGATAATATTTAGTTTATTTTTAAAGAAAAACTTTGTTTTCAATATTTCTAATAATGTTCATGTTTATTTGGTAAGGAGTAATAATAATTGATAGTAAGGTTATATTTTCTTGTTTATTATTGCTATTCCCTTCATCGTCATTTTATATACGTTTTAGTTTTTCTTCTATGATGACAACATGTTTATATGATTCTCCAAAGTATTATTTGTATTAAAGATGATTGATTTGAATTCATACTATTGGAAAGTTTGTGAAATTTTACGGTTTATATGGAATAATTTTTAGTGAGACGATCAACAATATATTGTAAATATGTGAATATGGGTAAGATATTCAAATAATATAATAATTCTCTTTTAAATTGAATATAGAACATCGTTTTGAAAACTCTCTGGAATTTTTTTTTATTGTTTATCTATAACCGCGTCCGTTCAGGTTATACGCATATTTACTAGCTAATCTAATGGTTTTAGGGAGGCTATATTTACAAAAAGCGTACCCACATTTGAGTGGGAAACAACTTTGGAAAAAACCCTCTAAATACACCCGACCAAGATTCAAACCTCAATACTCCTTCATCGACAGTCTAGTCTACTGCAATAGTAACGCTTTAGACCACGTGGCCACCGAAGCGGGTGAAATTGGTTGTTGATTACTTATTTTAATCACCGCGTCTTATTATCCGCTCAACGCATATAGGCTATAGGGTGTGAATGAGGAAGGAAGCATTTTAGAGGTAATCTTCCCGTATCTGCGTGGAAGAAGAGTGGGAAACCGTTTAGGATAAGCTAGCATCAGTAGACCCGATTGGGACTCGAACTCCCCCCGTCATCAGCAGGTCAATTTAACATGAGTGATGCCTTAGACCATTCGATCACTGAAGCGGGTGTGGTTGATGTTGATTACAGATATAATAGACCATCAAACTATTCTGGATTTGAATTCGATTAGATCTATTCGAAGTATTTATTGGAAAACTTAATATTCCCCCATAGTTTGGTATATTGATCCGACTTCTTCTTTAAAGGTGCCTTCTACTTGGAAGGTAAATTCCTTTCACTGGAGTAAGTAAGTACTTCGAACCAGAATGACTGTCCTCTGGTTTCAAAACCTCTGAAACAAACCTCAACTACCGTATCTTAGAATGTTATGTTGTGACCCTGGAAAAAAAAATGCTATGAGAATGTAGCATACATGTTTCTAACAATTTATTTTGATCTCAGAACTGCTAGGTTTAGCGTTAAACGCGGTTGTATTATTATTATTAGCACCGCGTCTTACTACCCGTTCAGGTATACGCACTTACGCTAATGTGTAATGGTAGGGTGATTGTGAGATGAAACGAAGGACCTACAGTTTAACGTGGAATCCGAACCACGGTGGAGGCCTGGCATTCCCCACATTCACAAGATGTCTAAACGTGGTTGTAAATATGTTAGCTCCACATTTTTATTAATCTGTTTTAAATTATAAAACTTTACCTGAAAATGTAGGTTTTTTTATTTCTTAAATGTTAATAATACCTTTCACCTCTTTCGTATAGGTGAACAAAGCATCTATTAAATAACGCTAGATTTCTGTACGTCTGCAACGTGCCTCAGCGCTCTTTGAGGCTGACACCTCATGGGTGGAAGGAGGGGTTGGAAATCACATATGTCACCAATGCTATTTATTTTCCCTAATTTGATGTTCCGTTTTCTCAAGAACCATTGTTGAAATGTAATTGAAATTTGGATCATACTTTCCTACATTTCTACTTAAAATTTAACTGCACAGATTTTTTTTAAAGGAATATCAACAACCATATAATTTTTTCCTTGACAATTGATTATTTTTCTCGTAAAAATTATGGTTTAAAATTTTTCTCGTAAAACCAATTGTTATTATAATTTAAAATGGCAATATTAAAAGCTATTTTAACTTATAGTAAATATTCTTTGAAAATTTTAGGTGAATATTCTTTATAGGGGCCTATATTCTATTAAAATGGGTCATTTATACACACAAAAAGTGCAAGTTTCACAAATCAAGTTTAAGATTGAATTCTCAATTTTCCTATATAAATGGTGATATTCTTGAATTATATGAAGGATCAATGATTTAAAGGCTATTTTCTATCTTTTTCTTGGTCGGAGGTATTTTCTGCCTTGAACTCTAAAACGTGTGCACTCCATTTACCCTGAGTGATTACACTATGATCCTATATTATGAACTCCGCCATAGTGTAACCATGCAAGGTAAGCTTGCTGCCTCTAAGGGTAAATTAAGGGTACCACCAAACTGATTTCTAGAAATGATTGATTCCAAGGTTTTTTTAATACCAATGTGTTTACATTATTTATTATACATGTAGAAATATATAAATAAACATATTTTATAAACTATTAATTCGTAGTGATATTTAAATAATACTCTGACTATTGAAAGCATAGGCCTTCTATCATATCACTGCTTCATCGACACAAACATGGTAGTGGTCAACCGTCGACCCACACAAGTTTACTTAATTTGCATTGACCAGACTATGAAATATATTTTGATTACGAAAATCGTAGAAAGCGACGTTATCTGAGCATTAAACTCACGTTGATATTATAATGGTGCAAGCTTGGTCCAAATCTGTCAATAATTTACTCGCAATTATTATCATTACACTTTATTTATATTACAGCCCGTTAGAAAAATACTCCTAGATAAGCTTGCACAATATATTTTTGAAAATGTATCGAGGTAGGCGGGAGGGGGTGTGTGTAATTTTTTATATAATATATCTGTAAACTTTATTGTCAGTGGCGTGGCTATTTGTGACTGATCCTAGCATAACTCTAGAATAAACGCAATAAACCACGAGTGGTTAATTTATCATCATAATTATTTGATTTTTGTAATGATATATGTACTGTTTACATAACTTTCGAGAAGAGAACTGGGGAATGACTGAACTATGATTTCAGACCATTGATTTGTTCAGAAGTATATATTTTTTACAACTGACCCAGGCTATCTACATTTAATTATACTAATGAGGTAGTAATGAGCTTAAATTCCTACCCATCACCGGCAAGCCAGGCTAGACGATCTTGACGTTTAGTCCTCGTGTTACACCTGTAGTAATTTATTTGGCATGCTGGACCCTACGCCTTAGTTTGGATCTACCCACTTTTTTATGTGTCCTTGGTTTGGATTTTCATTAACTGCTAAATGCTCAATAATATTAAGGGAGTTGCCCACATATGGTATCATTGCAAGTATAAATAGGATTTACCATGTTATCGTATTTCCATTTTTTTTGCGGGTTTTAAAGATACATTGAAACAAAAACAATAAATTCTTAAATAGTTATAAAAATAGTCTTAAATTGTCACACATTAAAAAAAACTTAATTTTTTTAAAAATCATTCAGTATTCAATAAAATGTCCTGTAGAATCTTCCTGCCAAGATGTACATTAAAAAACTGTGTGTATGCACATGTATATCCAGGATAGGAAACCAGAAAAGGTTAATTTGGAAATGCATGTGAATGTTGTCCAGGCGTAAATAGTATAGCAGGTGTTTATACTCTTCAGTGGAAGAGGATATGTGATATCAACAAGAAAGCTAGAGCCCTCATAGGGTGAACTACTGATTTTCTTCCTCTTTTTCTATTTCCTACATTGGCGTCTAATTGCGATAGTGCTTAGAGTGCTTAGAATGTGTCAAGCTAAGATGCAACCCGCTTAACAAAATACCTTTGAAATTCCCCATTAGGCTACGCCTTTAAAAAGCATATATTTGAATTATCTAACTTATTCGGCCAAAGCCGCGTTGGTGGCTATATGGTTTAAGGTATTGCTCTCACAATTGATCTAACTGCTGGTGTTGGGGGAGGTCAGAGATAAAATCCCAATCGGGTCTACTAGGGGGTGAGTTTTATCAAGAATATTTCCACTCTCTATTCACACAAATGTATGTGCATTTCCTTTAAATTCTACTTTACTCATCCCTACCTCATTTCGTGTAGATATGTGGATAACACAAACAGGTTATAAAACGTGATACACACTCATACACACATATCAAACAAACATTTTGTGCCTCTACAACACACAGTATTATTTCAAATTTTTTTTTTTTAATATTGAGGTGACCTGGCGGTATAGGGGAAAGGTGTCAGACTTCTTACCTGGTGGCCGGGGTTCAATCCTTGGTCCCGGCACAGATTTATCTGATTACCAAACCCTTCCTTAACCTCTGACAAGACATCTTGTGAATGTGGGGAATGCCAGGCCTCCACCGTGGTTCGGATTCCACGTTAAACTGTAGGTCCTTCATTTCATCTCACAATCATCCTACCATTACACATTAGCGTAAGTGCGTATAATCCGAACGGGTAGTAAGACGCGGTGCTAATAATAATAATAATAATTTAAATATTGACAAGGCTTACTGTTCTACAAACTAACCAAATAACCTGTGGTATATTGTGATCCTTTGGGCGTGCGGTCACGGACCTTGGTTCAAGTAACGTTCGTCATACTTATGCGAGTTCTTGTTTCAACAACACTCCACTGCAACAGTTCGTACCACAACTTGTCCTATTGCTGCGTCTTTGTTCGCCGCGATATTCTACTAGCAGCTTCATTCTCTTCCACTCTCGCCTACTCCTTAATATTCGATGCTTTAACGTTTCTCTTTCAGGTCGTGGACAAGCACAAAAAAGGAGATGGGTAGAAATAAAAAATATATAATTTAAAATAGAAGGTGGAAGTGGAGGCGAATGCTATTTCAACAAACGTTATTTTGAAGTTCACTTTCATTATCTGTGTTAGTTGCTTATTTGATTGCTATGCGTTGATTAATAACATGAATACCCTCTTCATTGGTCACGTGATCTAAGGCTTCACTCTCTCAATATAAAATAATCTGCCGATACCGGAGAAATCGGGGATCGAATCCCGGTCGAGTATAGTGAGAGTGGTTTTTCCTAAATATTTTTCCTGTCTTCCTTCGCACAAATGTTGAAACATTTTCTCTAAATATGAACCTTACTAATCCTTAAAAGATTAGTGTAATTAGTAGACTACACACCCGGACAGGTAGTAAGACGCGGTGCTAAAAAATAACGTGATCTATGTGATATTTCTACTTTAGTTAAAATGATATGTGGTGTTTAAGGAGAATAGAGAGGATAAAGTGGACAGATCTTCTAACTAATGAAGAGATTCTAAGAAGCTCTAATGAAAATAGCATCAATATGCACGTGATTTTAAGGTAAAAGGGGACCAGTAACATGACGAATGCAACTGATGAATGACCTCAAACAAGAACATAAAAATGAAGTTTCAAGATCATAAAAAATAAAATAAAAGCTGCTTGAGGACTCGACTCACAAGATAACAGACCTTGCGAAAGACAGAACACTAAATATATAAGTTTATATTTTAATGTTATCCAAAATAAAATTGTGATTTTTGGGTGTTTTTTTTTTTCACTCCCAAATTCTAAGGTCCCCCTATTTTCTATCTCCTTTTTTTTATTATTTCCTCCCTCTTTCAATGTGTGCGACGCTAAACCTCTAGAGTCTAGAGTCTCCCCGAAAACTTTTCGTTGGCGCTCTCTCCTCTCTTTGTGTGTGTGTTCTCTCCCCCACCCTTCATCCCCTCTCCCTAACAACAAGGCACGACGCTGGCAGAATGGCCTAGCCCGGGCAATGAAGCCTGTCAAAAGAATGATGGACGTTCGCACATAAAACTGACGAGTGACTCATGGCGCCTTCACAAATGGCTCTGCGGAGCCTCGTATATCACTTTTATTACACCCATCTTCATTTTCATATTTCATATTTGCATTTTCTGTGCCGTTATAAATCAGAGAGTTTATGGCTAATTAGGCCTTTGTTGTAGGGGGAGGGGAAGGTGGGAGTTTGAGGGGGTTGAGAGGACGGCGGGCGTATAACGGCTTATCGGACGGTACGGTAAGCGAGCGAGCGGGAAAGAGAGGGAAACTAAAAAAAAGGAGGGAATGGATGAAAGGAGGAAAAGGGAGGGAGCTTTAGATGGGCAACTGAAGGGATGTAAAAAGCGAGAGAGAGAGAGAGATAGACATGGACCGATTTTCTGCGGATGCTGCGACTGTCGGGGAGAAATCTCCTTGGAGAGAGAAAGCGGGGTGAAAAGCGTTGGGTTTAGGGGGGGGGGAGGAAGGGGAGGTTGAAGAGAACGGGAGAAAATTATGGGCGCACCAAGGGCTCCGGCACGGGGTGGTGAGGGGGGTATCTCATAGTGCTCTTCAAGCCCCCCTCACCTCTCGTCTCTAGTTTTCTCTCTTTCTCCTCATATCCTCTTCTCTGTTTATGGTTTACCTTGCATACATGCCCTTATACAACAAAGAGGGATGAGAATGTGCTTATTGCGATAATGTTTAGAAGGAAAATATAAGAGTGGAAAACCAGGGGAAAATGGTGAGCTGGTGGTTTTCACAACAACCTAGTGACGGTGTGTTATGGAAGGGGGAGAGCAGGTCTGAAGGGCGAGTGAAAAGGGGGGGGGAGGGGGGTAAAATTAGCTGGCGTGTACAATACGGCCCGCGTATATTAGAGCGAGTGAACGAGGGTCGGTTGAAGAGAGGGGTTGGTTGGTACAGATACTGGCCCACGACTGATCGTCAGGAGGAGCCACTTGAAAACTCGGAGGAGCTTTTGTAACATTGGTGTAAGGCAGCAGGCATGGTAATCATTGTCTTGGGAGGAACCTGGGATCCGAGGTAGCGCGAGTTGACGTATTTGTCTATTTATTTTTATGACAAAAAACGTTTTGGGACCAAATAAAAAAAATATTGCTCCAGTAGATACTATAAGTTTTTTTTTCCATGAGCATCGTGGAATTGGCTTAGAACGCTTTTTTTTAAGTGCCTGTTCAAATTCCCACACGTTAATGACAGATGTTCAAGTACCGTTGATAACACTAGATATATCTACTGGGGTAATATTTTATTTATTGTGTCCTTATTTGATATTTAGTCTTCTACGATGACATGTGTATTTGTTATATCTTACGCCATCTTCAGGTCTTATTTATGATGACGATAATTTGTTTGAAATACATATTGTCGGAAAGAAGGTTTGTGATATTTTGAATAATAATAATTATTATTATTATGTATGAAACTTTTGTGGGATGATCAACAATAAGTAATATATAGAAAACCCACCCATACTGATTGTATTATTCACAATGCTTCCAACCATAAAAAAATTATTTATTGTTGATCGTCCTACAAAAAGTTTCATACATAATAATAATTCAAAATTTTACAAACCATCCTTCCGGCAATATATATTTCAAACAAATCATCATCATCATCATCATCATCATAAATAAGAGCTGAGGATGGTGTAACATATAACACCGAAACATGTCGTCATAGAAGACCTTTATTAATAATAATACTTAGCGCTACGTCGTACTACCCGTTTGCGTTATACGCTTAAGCACTAATTACTCTAATGGTTTAGGAAATTGGAAGATTGAATATAGAGGAAGTGAACCCGCATTTGCGTGGAGGGGGAGTAGAATACCATTTAGGAAAAACCACCCCCAGTTCACCCGAGTGAGATTCGAACCTAGCTCTACCCGTTCTAGTAAGTCTAGCTCAACACTAAACTTGCGCGTCAGCTAAAAACTACGCCACCGAGGCGGGTAATATAGAAGACTAAATATCAAATAAAGGGAAGGAAATAACAGAATAAGAAAAAAGATTTAATTCAATCATCTATTACTCCTTGCCAAATAAATATGAACATTATTTAAAAAAAGTGTATAGGGTCTAATAATTATAATTTTTAAGTTATACTTGGTGTTTCAATGATTTCTAATCATTACAGTTCACAAGTTAAAAGTTTATGCTTTTCATGTAGACCATTGTTAAGGTAAACTAACTAATGTAAAGGCCTGAAATGTAGTATAACTAGATATTCATATGGGGTGTAAAAATATTAAAATTATTAACATTAATAATATTAATATTAACTATTTCAATGAAATATTAATTTTCTTAATTTTTATAATATATATTAATGTTAATATTATTAATAATGATATTAAAATCATAAATATTTATATAAAATATCTATAATATTAATATTATAAATATGTATATAAAATATCTATGATATTAATATTATCAATAATAATATTAAATTACTTTGCCTTAACGATGGTACACGAAGACCATAAAATAGCAAGTCAGACTCCTTATAGCTTTTAACTGTAATGATCTGAATCACTATGTATAGATTAATTATACACTCGCTTAAATTGTGCAGTACAACTTTGATGGTCGAATAATCTTAAGACTGGAGGGGCTGCGACTATTATTTGTTGGGTATTTAAGATCCCGTCTCACGTCCTATTACTCTGAAAATCTAAACAAGAATACGATTGAAGTAGAAAACCGCAGTTTTGTATTGCATTATTGACTTGACAACAGAAAAATCGGGATTATTTTAGTAGATTTTTTTTTACTTTCTCGTGATCCCTTGGGTAGGGGAGGTATTGTAAATGTAAAAAAGGATTTAACTCGAGATTTTTATAAATTGAAAAAGTGGTTTTAGCGATGTTGTTTTACTGTACGTCTGTCTGTAAAAGTCTACAGTCTAAACCATTTTATTGATTGTTCTAAAACTTGGTATCTAGGTTTTCATAATATTACCCCAGGAAGTTTTTGGAATTATGCATCTAAGCCTAAGCTTAAGGCTAGTTTGCTAAAGGGCAAAAAGAGAACGAATAGATTTCTCAAAATCCACTTGAATAATTTAGATTAAAATTCGTGTCCAGACTTTGTTTAACAATACAGACACATGGGCAAATATAGTTTTTTCATAAAAACGGATTTGAGGATAATTTTTATGAGCAGAAATTTTCAATTTTGATAATATATCCGTAACTATTTGAGATACGAAATAACTTATCATTGTAAAACTGTAGGACTTATTATTAAAATAAAATTATTTTATTTGAAAATAATATATTTTTATAAAACTAATTGTATTAGAGCTATAGACTAAAATATATTTTTTTAATTGAGATCTCGGAAATCAGCAGTTAATTGTTATTCAATTTGGTGAACAGAGATGTTACTTTTATATCAATAGGTTTGAACTTTAAAAGTGCAAGCAATATTATTTCATTTAAGCTATTCGGTTGGATGTGATGCTTTTTTTTCTATCATATTTCTGAAACAATGTATATTTATTTCATTTTACAAATCTTATGAGTTCTATATAAAAATATCTCCATTTTTCGATAAAGGAGAGAGAGAGGATCTATGCGGTGCACCATACAAAATTTTTAATGACAAAAGACTACCGAAAACAGCAACATGATGCGACGACTTGTTTGAACTGATTCACCTACCTAAGCTGGGTGTATAAGTGGGTGAGATACGATCAAAGGTGTACTACACCAACTGGAGCTATTAGATGCGTCGCAAATGTTCAACAATCTCACATTTAAGAGATTTACTTATTTCGAAATATTGTTCGAGCCTAAATGGAGGGGGAAGGTATCATTTTCCTATAGGAATGAGTCCCTTTCATTCAAGTTCTATGATTTATTTATTTTAATTCACATAAAGGTTGAATTAGATCACTTTAAATTATATCACGATATGAATAAAAGCTTTGAGGACAAAATAAATTATTAGAAACATATTTTACTTTCTTAACACTAAGTTAATTTCTAACAAATTCACAATGGAACAATTTAAGAAAGTTGAGGATTGCTTCTGTAGTTTTGAAGCTACTGAACTGTCATAATTGTCAAACGCGTGTACCTTATTTTAAATGAGATTTGCCAGCAAAGTCCAAATGATGTATGTACATTACTTAATTTTTCTATCTAGCCATCGATTTCATTATAGCGGCCGATCAAAAGTCATTTTGTTTAATAGCTTATCTCAAGTGATATAAACGAAAAATTCTAAGCTTTGATAATAGCTCTACTAGTAAGACTGTAGTAACGATAATAACATGGAGGGAGTGAGGTCTACTGCTCACAGAACTACTAGTAACACTGTAGTAATGACAATAACATGGAGGTAGTGAGGTCTAGTGTTGACAGAACTACTAGTAAGACTGTAGTAACGATAAGAACATGGAGTGAGGTCTACTGTTGACAGAACTACTAGTAAGACTGTAGTAACGATAAGAACATGGAGGGAGGTCCACTGTTCACAGAACTACTAGTAAGACTGTAGTAATGACAAGAACATGGAGGGAGGTCTACTGTTCACAGAACTACTAGTAAGACTGTAGTAACGATAATAACATGGAGGGAGGTCTACTGTTCACAGAACTACTAGTAAGACTGTAGTAACGATAATAACATGGAGGGAGGTCTACTGTTCACAGAACTACTAGTAAGACTGTAGTAACGATAATAACATGGAGGGAGGTCTACTGTTCACAGAACTACTAGTAAGACTGTAGTAACGATAATAACATGGAGGGAGGTCTACTGTTCACAGAACTACTAGTAAGACTGTAGTAACGATAATAACATGGAGGGAGGTCTACTGTTCACAGAACTACTAGTAAGACTGTAGTAACGATAATAACATGGAGGGAGGTCTACTGTTCACAGAACTACTAGTAAGACTGTAGTAACGATAATAACATGGAGGGAGGTCTACTGTTCACAGAACTACTAGTAAGACTGTAGTAACGATAATAACATGGAGGGAGGTCTACTGTTCACAGAACTACTAGTAAGACTGTAGTAACGATAATAACATGGAGGGAGGTCTACTGTTCACAGAACTACTAGTAAGACTGTAGTAACGATAATAACATGGAGGGAGGTCTACTGTTCACAGAACTACTAGTAAGACTGTAGTAACGATAATAACATGGAGGGAGGTCTACTGTTCACAGAACTACTAGTAAGACTGTAGTAACGATAATAACATGGAGGGAGGTCTACTGTTCACAGAACTACTAGTAAGACTGTAGTAACGATAATAACATGGAGGGAGGTCTACTGTTCACAGAACTACTAGTAAGACTGTAGTAACGATAATAACATGGAGGGAGGTCTACTGTTCACAGAACTACTAGTAAGACTGTAGTAACGATAATAACATGGAGGGAGGTCTACTGTTCACAGAACTACTAGTAAGACTGTAGTAACGATAATAACATGGAGGGAGGTCTACTGTTCACAGAACTACTAGTAAGACTGTAGTAACGATAATAACATGGAGGGAGGTCTACTGTTCACAGAACTACTAGTAAGACTGTAGTAACGATAATAACATGGAGGGAGGTCTACTGTTCACAGAACTACTAGTAAGACTGTAGTAACGATAATAACATGGAGGGAGGTCTACTGTTCACAGAACTACTAGTAAGACTGTAGTAACGATAATAACATGGAGGGAGGTCTACTGTTCACAGAACTACTAGTAAGACTGTAGTAACGATAATAACATGGAGGGAGGTCTACTGTTCACAGAACTACTAGTAAGACTGTAGTAACGATAATAACATGGAGGGAGGTCTACTGTTCACAGAACTACTAGTAAGACTGTAGTAACGATAATAACATGGAGGGAGGTCTACTGTTCACAGAACTACTAGTAAGACTGTAGTAACGATAATAACATGGAGGGAGGTCTACTGTTCACAGAACTACTAGTAAGACTGTAGTAACGATAATAACATGGAGGGAGGGAGGTCTATTGTTCACAGAACTAATAGTAAAAAAATAATCTTAAAAATACGTATCTTAATGTAATTCAATAGAAACACCGATTGAGTTTGACAAAATAAAAAAGATAGATTTTTAAGCTAAATACAGGCCTATATAAATAAATATTATTACCTAGGAAGGGAACTAGGTTGTTTCAGACAGATTGATATCACCATCATCGAACTCGAAATCCACGAGTTTATAAAAAAAATACATTCTGTTAAAACGGTCTCGCGCCGTTCAAAAAGGTTTGGCATTGAAACGCTCAACTCAGCTGGTCACATGTTATACAAATACTGTAGCACAGAAAGTAACCATATCGTTAATTACTTTCCCTTCCAGTTACAAGCAGTGCGTGTGTGTTTTACTGGCGTGATGAATAATCATGAAATCGGGCGGGATAGCAGTCATCTCTCACTCCCGTAATAATTCAATATCGTTGGACAACTTGATGAAGCTGGTACTGGGTGCCGCGTGACAGATTCCTCGCAAGCTCTTTAAAAAATCAAAAATATTAAATAAGGTATACCACGCAATTGTACATACTTTTATATAAAATATGTGGTAACTAAGAACTTTTTTTTAAAGTTTTAAGGCGTCACTCAAACAACAGACCAAACTGCCGATGACAGTCATATCGGGTTTTGAACCCCTTTCGGGTGTACTGAGCGTGGTTTTTTTCCTGGATGATTTTCCACTCTCCCTCCACGTAAATGCGTGCATACTTACTCTAAATGCAACCTTCCTTATCCTTAACATTATAGCGTAATTACTACATATGCTGATAATCTGAACAGGTAGAAAAACGCAATGCTATTTTTTTAATTGCCCCTAAACAAGTTTTTAGGGACAAAATATATTATTTTAATGATAACAATATACACTTTTCAGATAAGATTTTTAGTAAAATTGTTAAAGCAATTTTTTTTAAAAATTTCCAAAAATTAGCCATTATTTAACTAACCTAAAATGAAGATGTTTAAAAAACTTAAAATTAATTCTAACTGTTTATGTAAAACAAAATCCTGATGCCCACTCTAAACAAAATTGTCAATGCCAATTTCAAAATATTTTAATTCATTTTAAAATTATATATTTATTAAATACCCCAAATATGGTCTAAAATTAAAACACATATATAGGCCTATACAAAAACACTCGTCATAGTTATATATTCATTTTAAACATAATTTTCATAGCAATTTTCCAAAAATTTCAAAATTTCAAAGATAAGACGTCAATAAACCACCCTTAATTTTAATACTAGAGTAATTTTAATACTAGAGTTTTTTTTATCAGTTGAGGTATGCCCATATAATTTCTAAATATCAATTTTGACCAACAACCTTTAAACAGTTGCGTCTGTAGACTTAGCAACAGACAGACAAATCCTAATATTTTAGATTCGGTGGCACATAAAACATCAATTATTATTATTAGCACCGCGTTTTACTAACCGTTCGGGTTATACGCACTTACGCTAATGTGTAATGATAGGGTGTTTGTGAGAGGAAATTGAGGACCTACAGTTTAACGTAGGATCCGAACCACGGTGGAGGCCTAGCATTCCACACATTCACAAGTTGTGATTAATACACGTCTTGTCAGATGTGAAGGAAGGATTTGGCAACAATCAGATAAATCTGTGTTGGGAACCGAAGATTGAAATCCGGACCCCCAGCATAGAAGTCTGACACCTTACCCCTTGACCACCAGGTCACCCATGTATAAAACATCATGATCTCAAGGTCGAAGATTTTCACAATAAATAATACTTTCATTATATGAAAAATTAAAAATATACAACTTAAGTTGTTTTTTAAGGTGCACATCTACAGGGGGGTTGAGACGCGTTGCAGGCATCCAGAAAGCTCATAATATTTAAAAAGTGGTTTGTTATTTAAAAATCTAATTAACGACTAAATGGGAATGAGAAGTTATATCAACATATCCCTGCCGTATTATAAACTTTGTACTTTAAATTTTACTGTTTTAACAAATTAATTTAAAGGAAAGGAACTAGCTCCTTTTTCAAGCACGTAGTGCTGAAAACACCTTAAATATTTATAAATAGGATTTCCTTTAACAAATGAAGTCAATGTTTAAAATGTGAGTATAGGGGACGCGAAACAGGGGCGGTGCTTTTGCAGTTTTTATTGCAAAACCTTTGTTGGCCAAAACAAATGAATGATTAATCCAGTAGAAGCATAGAGTTTAATTTTATTCCCATAGTGATGTCAAGGTTTTATGGGTATTTGTCAAAGGTTTCTTGTAATTTAATGACAACCTTATTCCTTCATTTAAAAAGTTTTCTCATCAATTGCTGATGTTCTCATTCATAACAAGTATTCAACAACTGTTGATGTCACCATGTGAAGAAAATTTAACTCTTTGTTCCTATTGGAGCAATATTTTATTTACTCTGCAGGCAATATAAGATTTTGCTTTAAAAAAAACCATTTGCTCACGTCCCCTACACGCCCACCATAACAGGATCACAACAGAAACTGAGGTCAATGCTAGTGTTTTTTAATCTTCAGTGCTGCCATCACCTTAAGAAATACAAAAGTCAGGAGAAATTTTCCTAAAAACAAAAGCAAATGGACCTTGGACCGGATTCTCTTCATTTCTACTGACTACGATACGATTCCGATATTGTTTCTTGAGCCCCATTTTGTACCAATCTAGTTCAGTAGAGCGCCGCTAGATCGCTCCACTAGTCCCAGTTCACACCATGACTCCTTGAATAAGACACGTGGTCACATTAAATATCGTATCGTGGAATTTCGTCAGGATAAGCAGTGTTAATTAAAACTGTACCTCTTATATTATAGCCTCATCTCTCACTAGAACACTCATTCGTCAGGTATCAACATTCCTATGTGAGGTATGAAGAGCAGAACCTATGTATGTTTGGTCAAATGGGGCCTGATTACCCTGGTAACTCTCTAGGCCACGATATTGATAGTAGCGAGTCCAAATATAATCCGATATAAATAGTTTTTATCTTGTACTGGCGGTAACGCAATTAAGGACTGGCGTGCGTTTAGAATATTGTTAGACAAGGTGACAGGGGAAAATTGCAACAATTATTCTTATAACATTTGCACTTCATGGATTTTTCTCAATAACTCTCTCAAGCTCAGCACTCCTGGCTGTTTTACCTGTAGCGTAAACTCCAGACTTATATTTTTATCACAACTCATAGAGTTAAAAAAATTAATATCACAAATGACTTTAATGTTATGGTCTTCTGTAAATATTTAAACTCGTATATTCTTTATTGGATTTTATATAACTCATTTACATGCTTATTGATTTTAAAAGGGGGTCTTCATTGTATTGATTTTTCATTCTCCATTTTATCAGTTAAATTATTCTTTACCCACATTTTTTTACAATACATATATTATTATTTATTATGTGTTTTCGTTTTGTTTATGTATTATACAGTGCTTAATTTTTTTTTTGTCTTGTGACTGTTGGTGAGCATTATGATAAATAAATTGAAATCGGATTATAAAATTTTATTTATAAAAAATATATGGCGTCAGCTTACAATCGAGATATATAGACCAAGCAGTCACCGTCTTCTGACGAAAATAGTGCCAACTTCTACGGCTAGAAGGAAGTTACCACGTGGTCTTACGACAAACCCTACGGCCAATAATCTCAGTTTTCTAGACTGGAGCCGCTAATTTTTCATTCAAGTAGCTCATCATTATCTGTCCTCACAAGGCTGAGTTGACCCCGTTCCAGACCCACTGCCCCAAAGAAAATCTGAAAGAATCGGTAGTCTAACCCAGGACCCTAAGATCTGTAGTTAGGAACTTCTGAACACGAGACCAGATTTATATAAAACAAATCTGTTCAGGTTTTCCTTTTAGCTATAAAAATAAAGCAAATGTAATGATTTCTTTTCTCAAACATTGACAATGTTTTGCTCCTGTCTATACATATGTAACTTATACATGTGTGGCAACGTGTCTCCTTCTCCCGCGCTAAGCTCGCACGATTCTGGAGATATCAAGAGAGAGTGGTAGTAAGCACTGTGATGGACTCAGTGAATAAGCCGGGGCTGTTGTAGACAGTGCGGCCAACCTGATTACAAAATAACCAACTTTCCCCCTCTCACCTCACAGAAAAAAAAAACAAAGCTTATTAATTGCTTCATGTTAGAGTAGAGATGAAAATAACAGACGTCATGTGAGATGCGAGTCAGGCTCTAGAAGCAGAGGGAGAAGGTAGGGGTAAAAGGCTTCACTTAAAGTTACTGACGTAACAGGGGCTTACATATTTTTACACATTGTTTTCGCTCTCTCTAATCCATAGACGTATAATCAGTTTAACAGAAATATTTGGGCCAAAATATTTTTGGAATATAACAGATTTATTAAAAAGTTACATTACATATATTAAGATGAAACGTAAGGGAACGAGGTTTTAAGGTTCGTATTATTTTATTTTAGATCTTGAGATAAAAAAAATTGGCCTAAATAAAATAAAAAATATTGCTTTATTAGCTACATTTGGTTAATTATTAACACAGCGTTCCCAACATTTCTTGAATATATTACATCATGTCTGACAAATAAATCTTATCTTCATTTAAAAAGTTTGCGGTCAGATTACACGATGCTCATGACTTGTATTCAACTGTCAACAGCTGTTGATATTACCATGTGTAGAAAATTAAACTAAACTTTTTACTGAATGAATATTGTATTTATTTTGGACAAAAAAAGTGTTCTACTGTGATTTAAAAAAGTGCTAAAATACATTTAGGTAATCATTCAGCCTCTTAGCTTCACATTAGACTATCACCACCGGGACGAGTTGTTGTTTTATTACAAGTCTACGTATCCACCCCCTCCACCCCCCGTTATACTTCTGACGGAAAACAAAAGCTTGAGTTGTGGCGTCAGTTGAACTGAAAAGCACAGGCCAAACAAAACTAAACCTGTTCTACCCACTGTTTGAGAATTATTATACATATCAGGCGTTCGTTTGTTTCCGTTTTCTTTTCTGAAAAGGGGCTTAGCTTTTTGTTTTTGTTGTAGTAGATTTTATAGTTTTGTTGGTAATTTCGAGGTATTAAGTGTGGACTTTTTAAGTACTAGCCTGTTCGCTATGAAATGAACGTATATTGCAGTTGAATATGCTAAACTATAGCTGGAATGCTATGACACACTCAAATGTAGCTTGGATTAACGTTTATAAAGTGAAAATATAAAAAAATCTCTTAAAACTCATTAATGGTTGCTACCTCCACCCTCCCCTTCCAATTTATATCAGTACTCTTCTTTAGAATCCGTTTGGGCGATACACATATGTACTAACCACGTTGATAAGCTAGGGAGGAGGAAGATTGAATTTAAATTAAATGTACCCACATTTGCGTGGAGGTAAAGTTGAAAGCCACTTAGTAAAAAACACCTGACCGGGGATCGAACCCTGATCTTCCCATCATCGGCAGGTCAGTCTATTGCGAGAGTGATGCTTTAAACCATGCGGCCTCCGAAACGAGTACCTTATTCGTTATTATTAACCTGGTATATTATATAATATTACATTATTCGACTAGACATTGGTGCTCAATAAATAATCATAAGGCCAAATATATATACATAAATAGAATAAATACATATAATAATAATATTTAGCAACACGTCTTACTACCCGTTCGGGTTATACGCTTTAAGTATTAATTACACTAATGGACTAGGAATTGGTAAGGTTGAATTAAAGGAAGTGAACCCGCATTTACGTGGAGGGAGAGTGAAAAACCATTTAGGAAAAACCACCCCCAGTTCACCTGACCGAGATTCGAACCTCGATCTCCCCGTCCTCAGCAGTCGAGCTCAACACAGACAAGCGCGTTAGCCAATTACGCCACCGAGGCGGGTATATATATTTATATATATATATATATATATATATATAAACATAATAGATATTATATTTATATATATAAATTTTTATGTGTTTACTGATATTTGAACTAATGTGTATAACCTGAGAAAATAGTAAAAAGAACCTGCCTGTATCAATGGTTTTCATGGTTTAAGGCGTCATTCTCGCAATATACTGGATTGCCCATGATGGAGAGATCAGGGCTTTAATCCCGGTTTGTTATACCTGTGAGGGTATATTTGCTCTAAATTCTACTTTCCTCGAATGTACATTATTAGTGGCAATATGCGGATATCCCGGACAGACCGTAAGACCTGGAGCGTGCTGAAATGGAAGATGAAGAAAAAACAAGTTTTAAAATGAAACCCTTAGTGTATTTGACCGTTATTCAAGACCCAGGTTAAGCGTCAACGTAAAGCATTTTATCGCTGAACTAGATTTGTCAACAGCTACCAAAAAAAATCCATCCAAAATCTATAAATATATTCTAAAATAAAGATTTCATTAATCGTTAACTGTTTTAAGACAGATACTATGCAACCGGTGTGGCAGGACATATTTAAACTAGGAAATGTTTAGGTAGTGGCTCTTTGTTAATGGCGTCCTCAGGAATTGTAGTGGTATGTGTTTGTGTGTGGACAAAAAGGTAGTGGCTCTTGGTTAATGGCGTCCTCAGGAATTGTAGTGGTATGTGTTTGTGTGTGGACAAAAGTCAAACCTCAGTACAAATCAAAACTCATTTGTAAGTGTATCTTTTTGGACCTTTAGTAATTTGATTGTGTATATATATATATATATATTAGGTTAGGTTGTATTATGTTAGTTTAGGTTAGGTCATCAAATATTCAGGTACACCACTGCTCATACCAGTATGAAATATAGGCCCATCTAAATAATCAAAGAGGAATGCCAGGTCTCCACCGTGGTTCGGATCCCACGTTAAACTGTAGGTCTTCCATTTCATCTCACAATCACCCTACCATTACACATTAACGTAAGTGCGTATAACCCGAACGGGTAGTAAGACGCGGTGCTAATAATAATAATAATAATAATAAATATTCAAAGGATTTGGACATAGTAATGTACTAATTAATTGTTTTTCTTTTTTCATTTTTAAGATAGGATTAAAAAAACACTAGGGTTGATGTGGTGAGAGCTTTGGTAAATAACTTAGTTGTGAGAGTATGATTAAACTAGCACTATTATCTCCATGCTCCGAGATGCAAAACTAATTGTTATTTAAAATCGTTCACTGTCTCATCTGCCTTAGTCTGGAACAAGTCACCTGTAGACTTCCCAGATATGAATGGGCCATCTAATTCTAGAAACAAACTAACCAATCAATATATCTCTAACCCGCCTCGGTGGCGTAGTTGGCTAACGCGCCCGTGTTGAGCTCGACCACAGAAGACCGGGAGATCGAGTTTCGAATCTCAGTCGGGTGAACTGGGGCTGGTTTTTCCTAAATGGTTTTCCATTCTCCCTCCACGTAAATGCGGGTTCACTTCCTTTAATTCAACCTTACCAATCCCTAACCCATTAGCGTAATTAATACTTAAAGCGTATAACCCGAACGGGTAGTAAGATGCGGTGTTAAATAATATATATCTAACGTGTGAGCTGCGGCATAATCCACGTGTGTGCTAGTGTGTGTGCGTGTTTGGTGTAAGAATGTTTACTAATTCTATTTTATCTCTCAGTTTCCACTACTGATCTAGAGATACTTTGTTCAAGTTGATTAACTGTTTTGGTTGCTGGTTCTTTACATTTTTATCACATTGCAATATTTTAGAATGTTTTATGTTCATGTGTATGTTTTCCTCAAATACTTGTCTCCTGTGTTTTATTTAATGATAATAATTGATCAAAGCAGTTTAATGTTAACTTAAGACATGGTTTAATGTAAGAGAAAGCCTATGCCTTAATTTCGCCATCTAATAAAGACAATAATGATGATGATAACATGAATTTCCTAGTCAACATTGAGAACATTAGACCGCTGTTGGCTGTCGAAGAGAGTCTATTCTTTTGAGTCCGTACCGATGCTGTACTAGAGTCCTTCTTGCATTTAGATTAATGTTTTCCTCTTACACCGGCTTGGATTGTACCGCAACTAGCGGCCGTATATATAGTCTACATTCAGACATCAGTAAATACCCTACTCAACCTTAATTGATTGTTATTATTATTAGCACCGCGTCTTACTACCCGTTCGGGATATACGCACTTACGATAATGTGTAATGGTAGGGTGATTGTGAGAGGAAATGGAGGACCTACAGTTTAACGTGGAATCCGAACCACGGTGGAGGCCTGGCATTCCCCACATTCACAAGATGTCTTGTCAGAGGTGAAGGAAGGGTTTGGTAATCAGATAAATCTGTGCCAGGACCGAGGATTGAACCCCGGCCGCCAGCACAGAAGTCTGACACCTTACCCCTAGACCACCAGGTCACCCAATTGATTGTCATTTATGTATTGGAACTACAATGGTAGTGCAATAACAATTATTCAACTCTCAGATGTTTAAATCTGTTAACTAAAGGTAGATAGTTATTTCTTCCATGGGAGGCTAATTTTATATTTTAGATACATTCCATAATATGAAAGAGACAGGACTTCACAAAAGTACAACCTGTTACAAATAAAAAAACTACTCAAATGCAAGGGAGAAAAACACCTAAAAGCAAGAGAATAAACATATATTTTTAAAAAATACAGGAAAACTCTGTTTTCATAATCATTCCTCTGTGTCTCTGTACCTACCCTTTCTCTGATGTAAAATACACTTCATCCCATTTTCACCCCCTCCTTTTTTCTCCCCCTACCCCCTTCCACACACACAGCCTTTTCACTCCTACCCCTTTCTCTAATTTTGTTTTCTACTGCTCTTGAGGATCAAGAAATGTGTCAGTGGCAGATATAAACCCCCGCCAGCTCCACTACCCCTTTACCCCACTTTTTTTTTTCTAAAAAAAATAAATAAAAAATATTTGAGACTCGCTTTCGTTGTCAAGGACAGACACGGATCACCTTAACCGCAAGGGTATGAGCTTGACAGGACACACACACACACACACACTTCCAGCAGGAGGAAATCTGTCCAAGTCAGACTCATTAGAAGCTTGGTTTGGCTGCTTCTTGCAATTGAGATAGATTTCACTTGTTAAAACAGTCACATATGTTTAATTAAGGGGCTGGTCAAAGGTACCAGCGATATTCAAGCATACATTGAACATCAACCGGACTCGTCGTATAGTGGTCTGAGATCCCAGCTGCTGACCTAGCGGCCCCGGGCTCGATTCCCGGCTGGTATCAGGGAATTTTTCTTGAAAGTGTAATAGTTCCCATGATCATCAGTGTTTCACAGGTGAGCTGGTGGTCTAGGGGTAAGGTGTCAGGCCTCTGTGTTGGGGGTCTAAAGTTAAATCCTCGGTCCCGGCACAGATTTATATGAATACAAAACCCCTCCTTCATTTCTGATAAGACGTGTATTAATCACAACTTGTGAATGTGGGGAATGCCAGGCCTTCACCGTGGTTTGGATCCCACGTTAAACTGTAGGTCATCCATTTCATCTCGCAATCACCATACCATTACACATTAGCGTAAGTGAGTATAACCCGAACGGGTAGTAAGATGCGGTGCTAATAATAATAATAATCAGGGTTTGATTAGTTAGGCTTAAGCTAGGTAAATATCTTCATTTGCTCCGCCCGGTCATTTCACTATAGACATCACTTCATCTCATCGGGACATGGAAAGAGCCTCCACGGAAAGGATGTACTATTAATACATTCGGGCATCCCCTGGACAACGGTACATTATTATTGGCTAATCTTTCCACTACTGAGCTACTTGATGTAAACTAGATATTCCATTACTATTACTAAGACTAAGAACGTCATGTATATAAATATATATGTACACATATAGATGCGTGCAAAGGTCACTTTTTAAATGATAAGTGAAGTCGCATATCTAGTCTGCTATTTTTTAAATCATACATAAAATGCATCTAGGGAAAGATAAATGTTTATAGTAATAAATAAAACCCAGTAGGATATATTCTTTTATGCTCATATATCTGAATTTATCTCTTCTTGTTATATATGTCATTTAATCACTAGTCAGTGTTAAAATACTGTTTAGTGGCTGTTATAAAAATGATTATCCTACACGTTGAAATATGTCATATTTAGTCAGATGTTTTAGATCTGTTCATAATATATCCAAGCTTTCTTCTTCCTTCGAAATGTTTCGAAAATACAAAAGCTTATTGAGGGCGTCAAAGTGAAGGAGATTCTACTTGACTCTGACCTCAGAGTCCAGGGTCCAACCACAGAACGGGTGTATTTTTTTACACACTAGGATTCCCAAATATCTCTACATGTGGGTGTGGGTATATACTCCAATTTTCACAAGAAGGATTTTTTTAGAAAACACAAATTATTTTCAGTCAACACCAATAATATTTTACTATATTGTTATCATTATTATTTTTTGTTTATAATATCTATCAGAAGTGACAGCTGGCGATCACATATAAACACGTAACAATATATATATATATTTACTTATATAGCTGTTATATTTGTCCCTAACTAAGAAAATTGAACTAGACGTATTTAAATATCTAGTCCTTTTCCTTATCTCTTAGACTTGCAAGCTGTGTATAGGGAGAGACTGGATAGCAACAGGTGGGGAAATTAGATCAGTACGTCCACCTGGGATTCAAACTCACGACTTTTCCTCCACCAGCAAACCAGAGAAGACAAGACGGACGCCTTTGTACTGCTTCTATGTCAATGTAAACTTATTTCCTATTTTTTTTCTGCATCACATCTCACTACCCAATTTTGCTTTCAGAATTATTTTTGGCTTAATTAAGTAAGGATTTGTATTCTACCTAAGAGGATCCTTATCGGGTTGAATACCTGAAAAAAACACACAGACGTTTCCTACCTATGACGTCACGGCTAGTCGATATAGGATTCCTGATGATAGTATATATTTACTTTTTATTTTATGAGTATTAAACAGTATAGAACAGTAAAACGAAAACAATATATTCTTAAAATACTATAAAAACTAATATACCGTTGCAGCGATGGCTGCAGATTATTGCACTTAAATGTTTTCTTAACTTTTTATTGAGAAAAGTTCTTTAGAATAAGCCCTCACTCCACTTTTTAGTTAAAAGTTTACTCGTCAAAGGCTATCAACTTAACATAGATTTTTAGCTTCCGGGGTTTAATTTGAATCAACACGTATATTTCCCCCCTTCACGCCACGATGAGAGCTTTAAAATGACCCTTCTCCCAGCTCTTTATCTATTCGTTTCACCAAACAACTCAAGTCAGAACACGAAGTTTCAGAAACACTTGGAAATTTCTAAAAAAATAAACCTTTTGTCAGTGTGGTAGAGTATTTAAATTTGTCGGGAAGGTGTAAGGACCACCACAAAATACAAATGATGGTTTGAACATTCTTAAATTTCAAAATAATCGTCCAGTAAATGAAAAGGGGTTCCCTTCAAACACTCCTTGGTGTGGTGGATAGTTGAAATGTTTTATTAAATGTAAAGTAAAAAAAATAAATTAGACGGAGCTTGAACATTTAAAATTTAAATTGAATTACAGGAAATGGTAAGAGCTTGAAATTTCTAAAACTAAATTTATCAACCTCTTATCGGTGTGATAACACATTGAAATTTGGTGAATTGGTAAAGAAATGGGAGAGATAGTGGGTAAATGGCGAGTGAGAAGAAATTTGAGAGTTTATAGAAAACACCGTCTTTCGATTTGATGTAAATTAGAAATTTCGCAGGTAATTAGAAAAATGTGATTTTTTTAAAAATTCTTAAATTAAAATTTGTGGTGAAGAGGAGCTAGGAATTTAAAAGACTAGTATAAAAAACCTTTATAAGTGTGTTAGAAAATTTAAATACTTTCAAACCTCAAATTATCATAATCAAAAATTAGTGGAAATTCGAGATTTCAAAATTGGTATTAAGAAGTGAAGAGCTCACAATTTATTATTTATTGAAATGAAATTTAAATTTGGAATGTAAGTTTATATAACTTACCGAATAACCGAATTATGTCTGAATAAATAGAATTTAAAAATTGACAACCAAGAAAGGTAAGAGCTCGAAATTGGTACAACAATTTTCGGACACGCTTCTGTGGCCACATGGTCTAAGGCACTACTCCTGCAATACCGGTCGGGTGTACTGAATGTGATTTATCCTAAATGTTTTCTCCCTCTCTCCACGCAAATGTGGGTATACTTCCTCTAAATTCAATCTTACTCATCCCAAACTAATTAGCGTAATTAGTACATAAGCATATAACCCTGAACGGGTACTAAAATGCGGTGCAAAAAACTATTTTTGATGTGGTTGAAAATTGAAATTTTGCAGGAAAGTAAAAGAACCATATCAAGTACCCAAATAAATCCTGAAATCTCAAAATTGGAATGTGGGGACCCGAAAAGGGTTGGTGTAGGGTTGGAGTAACTTGAAATCCCTCCAAAGCTATTCAAAAATCTATCTTTTCATGTGAAAAAAAAAATTAAATTTGATAAATTGGTAAAAAAGATCACACAAGATAACATACAAATTGGAAAGTGTGGAACTTAACCCTAGGGGTACAAGAAATGTATGAAAGGGGGGGGGGAGGAGGAAGGACTAAGAGGGGTTGCCATTAAATTGTTTTAAACAATTATAAAAAAAACTTTATCGTTTTCAGGCAAACATTGCACTCGTTTGTGCACTAAGTTTGGGTCTTAGGTAAGATTTTTTTTCAAAGATTTAATTTATTTGATTTATTGATTGCAATAATTGCCTTGGACTTGCCATAGCTAGTTCAAGATTGTAAAACGAGGAACTTTTAAAATGTTGGTCGCCGGATGTTGAACTTCCTAGTTTGATATGATTTTGACACCGCTTACACCACTCATCCGTGGGAAGAATGGGTCAAACAGTTTTATATATATCAATATATATAAAATACTCTTACATTGCCACAAAACAATTTTTTTTAATGCTGTGTTAGGTAGTTTTTTTGTAATTTTTCATCATCTACAAATCCGGCTATTTGATTTATCCACGAAAATGGCCAGTAGGAATCTTCCTGCATGAATGTAGATTAAATAAATTTGTGAAGCATATGCCTATCTAGAATAGAAAACTAAAAAAGTTAATTCTGAAATGCCAGTCGATGCTTTACAGGGGCAAATAGTAGATGGAGTGTTAATACTCGTCAGTGGTAGAGGGGAAGTTTTATCAGCATATATAGGAGAGGCCTTGAGAGGTGAAATACTGAATTTATTTCCTCTCTTTCTACTTCGTATATCAGTATCTAGGTGTGACAGTATTTAGATGCGTCAAGCTAAGATGATTAGGAAAACAAATTCGAATTCACGGACGTCGTTAACATGAGTAATAAAACTGTTTATTTTGTCTAACGCCCAGGGGCAATCTAAGGAAACTGTTGGAACGTTCGTCAGCGAGTATTCCTGTCAGTTCCTCTTGGAATAACTCTTATATTTATTGTTCGGTGAAATATTGCGGGTGTTTCCATAAGGTTTTTTTTTTATGATTGGACCTCCTCCTGAGGCAAGCACCCGACGAAGAGTAACGAGAACTATAACTCTTGCATTTCACGGGTAGATGGCGACACAAGCGCGTGCGCGTAGGACGCATGCGCGCGCACACTCCTCATTCATTTGTGACGCTTCATATAAAAATACTCGTGTGAGGAGGACACATCACACGAAAGGAAACTGATGTCAAGTGCTTTCCCTCCTGGTCGAGTCAATGTTACAAGAAGCGGAAATATTTTGCATAGTTCTGTTTCTATTTATCGGTGTTGGAGTGAATCCGATTCTGGAGTTGCCAACTTAATATTTTGGTTTAAAATTAACCCGTTTCGATGGCCGCAAGCTCTAAAAGCTTCACTCTCAAAATAGAATGCACGCTCGATGATGCTCAGATCGGGGATCTTATTCCTTTCAAGTGTTTTTTCTTAAATATGGTTTCATTCTCTTTTAACGCACTTAATAAAATAACAAAGCAGTGGTTTGTTTATTTGCTCCGAGTATTACCTCCCGTCAGGATTACACATATTTAATTGCTTTAATGAGTTGGGATGAGCTAGGTAGAATATGAAGTAAATGTACCCGTATTTACGTGTGGACAAGAAGGTAGCCTTATTAAGGAAAAAAAATCACCCTTGACACGTCCAGCCAGGATTCGATCTACGTTCTCCCCGTCAACAGAAAATCATATTAGATTAGCTTGCCGTTTAATTCGTGTGCTCACCATCGTGGGTAGGTTAGTAACTACTAAGTTGGGTGGCCGAAAAGTCTAAGGAAGTGTTTATCTAAGTGTGGCTCACTGCGGCTTATCGAGTGGTCCGCAGGATACCAAGAAGTTTGTAATAATGAATTAAAGAGTGATGATCATAATTATATAGCCTAATAAATCATTTCAAATGCATAATAATAAAAAATATTTAATATTCGTACTATGCTATATTTATTTTATCGTTAGACACAAGTCATAATATAAAAGGAAGATCGTACCAACCTTAGGTCAGCAAATATGAATATTTATTTGTCCAAAATGACGAGGCTTTTAATGTTAAATATAATCAAACAATTACTTGCTAATTCAAAGTATTTATATGATGGAATTGCCTATAAATAATGTTTTCCTGTACATTTTAACCCCTCCCTTGCCCGCCACTCCCATGGCCTTGGTTGACCTCCATCACCAAAACTTTTAGAAACAGTTATCTGAAGCGTCACTGTTTTTCATTCTCTCTCCACACATATTCAGGTACACTTTCTTTATATTCAACCTTCCTCATTCCTAGCACATTAGAGTAGTTAGTTGTTATGTGTATATGACGTGGTGCCAAAAAGAAACTGTCGCACCAGTGGGTACGTGGGAAAAAGGAATCGGTATCATCAATCTGGTTTGTTGGTGTCTAGAAGGTTAAGGTTCGAATTCCGGTTTAGTGCAGAAGTGTTTTAAGGTTCTACACTGTCCCTCATAAAAATATGCTGACACAAATATTTGAGCGTGTGACATTGTCTTCTACTAGCACGGCACTTAGCATGGCACCAATCTATTTCTAGGATTTCTTTTTAGAGTTCTTCAGAGCAGAAGAAGGAAAGAAAGTATTCCTTCCTTCTGGTCCATCCGTCAACGTGACATAATAGCCTTCTCAGCTTTGACGGATGTTCTTCAACGAGAAGGCATTCAGACAGCCGTCATTTACTAAATGGTTTTCTAATCTCTTTACACGCAAATGAGTGTATATATTCTTTTAAAACTGTATCTTCCCTACGCCACTAGCATAACATAAATGTGGATATATCGTATAGGTAAGTAAGTAATAAGTGGTGCAAAAATAAAGTCAAACTTATTTTTATACTTTGTTTAGCACCACGTCTTAGCGTAATTACACTAATTTGTTAGGAACGAATAGTGTTGAATTAAGAGGAAATGTACCCTCATTAGAATGGAGCTAAAATATAAAATAATTTAGATAAAACCATTATCAATACACCTGTCCGAGATTTGAACCCGTAGTGCCAGTCTATTGCGAGTGTGAGACCTTATAGTACAATGCGGCTAATGAGATGGGTGTAGTTATATAGAAGTTATCTAAAACATAGCTTAATATTACGTGGCGTAGAGTGACTGTGTGGTCTAGCGTCCTACCCAAGGTGCACCGGGGTGACGTGGATGGACGTCCCTGACATGAACGGACGATGGACGTCGTTCAGTACAGTTGACAGGAAAGAAGGCCGCCAAGGCCACAACAGACAAGTTTAGAGACGGGAGTTGAGTTGACTGATCGATACCTGCTTGTCTTCCCCTGCAAGCTGTCCGCAGTGACGTCACAACTCCCTCCCCTTTTCCTTCCCCTTGACAGTCCTTCTATCCCCCCCCCCCTAACTCGTGGGACCCCTTGCTAATTACCACCAGGCAACCTGCAAGACATTCGCTCCCGCGGCCGACCGGCCTGGTTTTCTTTTTCTCTCTATCTCTCTCTTCGTCACATCTCTCGCTCTCACTCAAACTCAAAGTCTATTTTCTCTGTATCTTGTCTCTCTGTCTGACAATTTTCATTAAAAAAACCTTACAGGTCATACTGTCAAATAGTCCAATTTTAATAGACAGGATATTTTATAAATACATGATGGTTTCCCACTCTTCCTACGCACGAATTCGCGTACACTTTCTATAAATTATACCTCCCTCATCCCTTCCCGATTAGTAAGCATATATATATGAGGATAGCCAGGGTAGATACAGTACAATTTTCACAGTAATAATCTTATCTAACAGCTAGAAAAGATACTAGATCTACTTTCATGTAGTCATACGTCAAGTGATGTGATCTGCATCTGTCACTATTCATACATATTATATTTACCTATAAAATAACACAGAATATGGTAAAATGTTATCAATGTTGGTCGTAAAAAAAAGCTAATTACTTCTTAAAGTGTCTTCTTATGAAAATTGGACTGTAGTAAGAGTCACACAAACACGAAAAGAGGGCCTACATCAATAGACTTTTAGGGAATGTAATAAAACTTATAACTTTTAGTGGCTTGTAATATAGAGCTCTCCATAAAAGCAGTAACTTGTTAAACCTACATTATTATTTTATTAAGACTAATAAATAGCATAAATTAATAGTGCGATCCTGAAACAAACCTAATTCGACCCGTGAGAATATTATCATCCACTTGACATTTTACATGTGGGTATAATCCCTCTGGGGGGAAAAAAAAGCAAAAAAGGGGGTTTTGTCAGAAAATAGGACTAAATTCCTCCCCCCATTATAAACGCTCGTGATCCTTTCCTCATCATTTAACAGAAACAACAAAGAGACAAAACCCAATCAAAACTGGTCTGATCCACTGCACTGAAAGCGGCGTTGCAGGGGGGGAAAGGGGGAGGGGCTTAACTCACTTGATATATCCTAACAGTCCGATACTAAACCCGGGAAAGCGTGTTACAAAATTCAAACTATTTAGTGCGATACTTCTACTGTCCCTCTTTGACCCCCCCCCCCTCTCCCGTGTTTATGTGTTGAGGGATAGGTTATTGGAAGAGTGGGTTAAAACGGAGGAAGAGGGGATGAGGTTTTGGGAGGGTTTTTTTTTGTTTTAAAGCGAAGTGAGGGATTGACACTATTGAATGTTACAATCGGACAGACAATAGCGCGTTCAAAACCACGTGCACCGCACTTCAATATCCGTCTCTATTGAAAAAAACAAACAAACAAAAACTGAGTGACCCCCTTTAACCCCTACTCTAACCTCATATTCCCCCCCCCCCCCCCCCTCCTTTT
>CABEEJ010000097.1:145222-163489 GCA_901482245.1 Timema douglasi
TACGCACTTACGCTAATGTGTAATGGTAGGGTGATTGTGAGATGAAATTGAGGACCTACAGTTTAACGTGGAATCCGAACCACGGTGGAGGCCTGGCATTCCCCATATTCACAAGATGTCTTGTCAGAGGTGAAGGAAGGGTTTGGTAATCAGATAAATCTGTGCCGGGACCGAGGATTGAACCCCGGCCGCCATCACAGAAGTCTGACACCTTACCCCTAGCCCGCCAGGTCACCTATATATATATATATATATATATATATATATATATATATTATTCGATTAATAATAAACGTCTGACCCACTTCATTGGTTGACTGGTCTAAGGCAAAGGTAGGTAACAATGTTTTTCAATGTAGCCACAAGTGTGGCGAATGAGAAGTGAAACTCGCCACACCGTGTAAAAATTAAGAAATCATGTTTGTCAATCAAATATTTAAACTAGCACACACACACACACACACACTGTTTGAACAAGTTTATTCAAAGATGTACACTTTGGTTACTCAGTTACAACTGCCTCAAACGTGAATGATGAGAATTGTTTGGATTGAAAATGCAAAACAATTTAATGCAAAATTTTGACAAGCCTTTTGTATTAAAAGACGCAGGTGTATTGATTAAATATCTGAACTCAATGCAGAGGCGGAATGTTTACAAAGATACGTAGGGGAATGTAACGTTACAACCAGCACACGCCTCCAGAGAGAGTTGGCAAACTCAATTTCGCCACACTTTTATGAACAGCCAATTTGTCGCTTGTGGCGATTGGGGATTGGGCTGCCTACCCCGGGTCTAATGCCGGAATCACAATTTCGCAAGTATCGTTACTTCATTTGTTTATAGGGTATTGAATCTAGATTTTACCTTTACATCATGATTGATGACGATTATAACATAACACTTCAAAAAAACTTAAATTCGATACAATTAGTTTGAATGATAAATATTTTATTGCGATGTAGTTAAATATATCGAAAGTAAACCATACATAATATAGTTACAGATAACACCGTTGACAATTAGTACAGATCACAGATCAACATATATGCTCTCGAATGCTGATGTTTGGCTCAAACGGTTACGTTAAGTTACGGGAATCGTGAACGCCCACTGGTTTATTTACGATAAGTGAACTATAAGTGAACGTTACGTTAAGTTAAAGTTAAGTTGGTCGTGATCTTGGCATAAGGCGTCACTCTCGCGATTAACTGGAGCTGCAAACGACGGGGAGGTCGAGGATCAAATCCCGGTAGATTGGGTGTATTTTTATAGGTTTTTTCTTAAATACCTTCTCTTTCCTTATCTCTCTCCTCGCAAATTCGAGTACATCTCTTCTAAACTCTACTTTCCTTATCCCTAACCTATAAATATAGTTAAATCTGAAGATTCCAAACGGGTAAGATAGATCTACAGTATATAGGGTAATTATAATAATTTTTTTAACAGACTCTAAATTAAATATTTGTAAACTGAAAGGAATGACATAAATAGTTGTGGCTGAGTATTTGAGTATTGGTGCCTGTGTTGTGATTCTACCGTGGATTGTTAGTGTTGTTACTGAACATCTGAAGATGATGCACACCTTGCATTGAAATCAGTCGTCTAAAGATATATGGCAGCCATCAACTCAAAGGAGTACAGGATTACAGCTAAGAAAATAACCAATTCATATAGTTAGATTTTTTATATATTTAAATTCTGCATATTGCAACAGATTATCAACTTGTTTATTGTCTAATAATGCTATATTTTATTTATGCTTTCATTTAATTCTATAAATCAAGCTAAACTATCAACTTCACCTCTTAAATTAATTTTACTGATATTTTATTATCTTTTGTAATAGATTTAAAAATTATATCATTGATTAATAACAAATAAAAAGTATTTATTTTTGTATTTTATAATTGTTAATGACAAGGTATAATCCCAAACATATACTTATATTTTGACTATTCGTTTAACCATATTTAATACTCACTACGCCAAGATTAAAGATTGACTCTAACTATGTCTACTATTGATAATTTCTCACATTATTTTGTAAATATCTCATTTCTGAAATTTAAATATGTTCTTAAAAATCATTAGTTTATTTTTTAAGTACGGTAGGATCTCTATTATCCGGAATTTATCAGAACTTAGATTAGTACATATAGTTGAAAATTCGGATAAAAGATCTTATAGAAAAAAACAGAATTTCACAATAAAAGACTTTACTTTAAATATAATACTAAAAAAAAGCATATAACTTATGTACTAGTATGTACAACATATCTTTAAACAAATCACATATGTAGGCCTACAGTACATAATGTATTTATTATACAACACAAAATAAAAAATAAATCTTCGAACTTCTTATAGGCAATTAAATACCATTTATGAAACTCTTTAATGTTAATAAAAAATTATTTAAATATTAATTTTTCCAAATTTAACAAAAACCGCTGCTGCGATATGAATCTGAATAACTGTTGTCCGGATAGTTGGGAATCTTCTTATGCTCTAGTGACAAAAGCACTCTCAGTGACTCAATATAAAATACTAAATCATCTGGGAGGGAAATATGGGGATGTTAAGTTTTAAGATAAAACGTGGGTATACTAAAGAAAAACCCGCCTCGGTGGCGTAGTTGGCTAATGCTCTAGTCGTGTTAAGCTCGACTGCTGAGGACGGGGAGATCGAGGTTCGAATCTCGGTCGGGTGAACTGGGGGTGGTTTTTCCTAAATGGTTTTCCACTCTCCCTCCACGCAAATGCGAGTTTACTTCCTCTAATTCAACCTTCCTAATTCCTAATCCATCAGCGTAATTAGTACTTAAAGCGTATAACCCGAACGAGTGGTAAGACACGGTGATAATAATAATAATAATAATAATACTAAAGAAAAAAAGCTCGAGACTTTTTTAAAGATTCAATGACCTATTTATTCTCGGAGAGTTTGTTCAAAATAAAGACAAATTTAGGTGGTTAGTCGAGACATGTATTACGTGTAATGTACTCGTATGGGTCCAACCTCACACAGGTATAGAGGGGCTGATGAGGTATGGGGGAGGTTTAACCCTCGAAAACCATGCTACTGTGACGTGAGTGGGGGTAATTAGTGTCAGGCTTGAAGCTTCAATAAGGGGTATTACCACTGGTTACACCTAGAGTGGCCGTCTGTGTGTCTGTCCGTCTCTCACTCTCTCTCTCTCTTTTGCTCTTTTTTTAAACATAGCTATTTTCACATTCAAAAAAAATCAAGTTCTATATTTTAAAATATTGTCTACTAATAGCTTAATCTAAGGCGGGTTTTTCCAGAATGTTTGTCATTCAAGCCCCAATTGAAAATTAAGAGTAATTGTTAGGATGGAGATATGGGAAACGCGAGAAAAGGCCAATGTTTTTGCAAAAATTGGAGTTTTTATAGAAAACACATTTTTGAGCGAAACAAATCAATCATTGATCCAGTAGAAACATAGAGTTTAAGTTTCGTCTCATGGTGATATCATCAGCTCTTGAATATCGATCTTGAGAAGAGCCTGGATCTTTGTGTACCGGTATTTAGGGCCTACATATTTTAATCCTGCCAGTTAAAATTGTGACAAGTGAAATGTCGGTTAATTTGGTTGTTTTTATACTGTATTTTCAGTTTTAATTTCCCATATTTTACTGAATTTACTGAAGATATTACACAATATTACATGTTTGGCATTTCTTTACTTCATCATGTCAAGAGAAAGTATTGTGATCATGAAAAAAATCCATCTCAAGATTATAACGAATTTTTACGTTTTATATGAACACAAACCCAAGTAAATAGTATGGCTCACCGCACAGACCTTATCTCTATTTTATCTTAAAATAGACATTTACTAAAAACGTGTCCATACATTGTTGTAAAAACATTATACCAAAGATCATAGATGAAATAATATACACTGTTACTTACTCTATAGCATTGTGAAATAGGAACACTGTTAAAGAAAAATTGATAAAAATGAAACATCATTGTCCACGAAAGAGCATAAGTATCGAATTTCATTTCAAAGGGCTGAATTTAAAAGTATATATATGATATTATATCATAAACTATTTAAACTATAAAAATATATTTCAAATAAAGGATTTGTATTTTTATTATTATTATTATTATTATTATTATTATTATTAGCACCGCGTCTCACTACCCGTTCGGGTTATACGCACTTACGCTAATGTGTAATGTTAGGGTGATTGTGAGATGAAAGGAAGGACCTACAGTTTAACGTGGAATCCGAACCACGGTGGAGGGCTGGCACTCCTCACATTCACAAGATGTCTTATCAGAGGTGTGTATTTTAATAATATTACAACTTTACAATGATAAGATATTTTGTATCTCAAATAGTTACGGATAAATGATGAAAATTTGAAAATTTTTGTCATGTTAAGTACTCTCAAAGTCATTTTCATGAGAAAATGAGAATTGCCAACTTGTTTATTATGATAAACAGTATCTAGATGTAAAATCTTTTATCAAACTCGTTAGAACGAATTTCTAGAAAATCGATTATTTTCTTTTTTTGCCCCTCAGTAAACTACCCTTAAATTTATGGCTAGACATCTAATTCTGAAAATCCCTCGGGGGGACCTTATAAACACCCCAGATACCCGGTTTTAGTCCAATCGGTAACATAGTTTCTGGTCTAGCCCGAGGTACAGACAGGCGGCATTGCGAAAACTACTTGTGTGGTTTCAGAGGGTCATGAAACGTCGACATTTCTCAAAATCTCGAGCTCGAATTTTTTTTGACGATCACAAGACTTTCCCTCCGAGGTGTCGAGAGAAAGTAAAAAGTGTATTTTAAAATTCTGTCTGTCCCATGTATGTCCCTGGCCTCGGATCCAAAATGGTTTGATGTATTCTCTTCAAACTTGATATCTAGATGTTAAAGGGTAATACCAAAATATGTTTTTTTTAACACTAACCTTTCAATTAAGGGTAGTTTACTGATGAGTAGTTTTTTTTAATTCCAAATTTTTTGAAAATGGCTTTAACGATTTTGTTTAAAATGGGTATCTATGATTCGTTTGACATGAAAAATAACAGTATATAATTGGATCTAGGCAAAAATTTGTTGAAAGGTAGTTTACTGATGATTGATTTTTCAAAACCGTGAAATATTTTACAAATGGTTCTAACGATTCAGTTTCAAATGGGTATCTTGGTAGTGTTTTACATAACAAATAACACTCTTTACTGGTTTCGGGGGAAGAACCTCATTTATGAGTAGTTAACTATAAATTGAATTTTTCAAAAACTTGAAATATTTAATAAAATAACGCTAACGTTTTGATTCTAAATGGGTATCTAAAGAGTCTTTGATATGGAAAATAACCCTGTATACTTAGTTTTAGATAAATATCCAATAAAGGTACGTTTTCTGAGGAGTGATTTTTGAAAATTTGAATTATTTTGCAAATGGCTGTAACAATTTTGCTTATAATGTATATCTAAAGACTGTTTTGACAATAACATAACAAATAAAGCTGTATACTTGTTTTTATGGGCAAACTAGTTTATTGATAGTTTACTGATGACTGTTATTTAAATTTGAATATTAAAAAAAGCCTTAGCAATTTGGTTCAAAATGGGTGTCTGTCAAGTTGTTTAATTATAAATCGTTGTGTAGGTTTTTAAAAATAATTTAATAGTAGTTAACTAATTACTGGTTCTTGTAAAAAAAACTTTTTAATAAATCTTCAACGATTTGGTTCAAAATTGGTATCGGAGACTATTTTAGATATCAAAAAGAATGTCTTTATTTATATAAAATAAATTAATTTAAGGGTAGTTTAATTAAAACAAATTATAGAAAATTTGAATTTCTTAGAAATTGACCAAGATTGAATTCAAATAGGGAATCTCTGAATTGTTTATTTATGATAAATAAGAATACGTCGTTATTGTTACAAATAACAAATAATTTATCTTTGAACATTTGAATTTTGTTAAAAATATTTGAACAATTTGATTTAAAGTCTACATATCAAGAGTAATTTATTTTTGCGATTAACAAGATGATGTGCTTGTTTTATGAATAAAATATACTTAAGGATAGTTTATTCAAAACTTTTTTTCTTATTGTTCTTTGGTCGGGAGAAGAAAGAGATGTATTACGCAACCAGGCAAAGATAAAATGACGAAAACTGAACCCAAATCAATCGAGGTAATTAATTTGAAGCTTGTCACAATAATACGGTACGCACTGTAGAGTGGTGTTTTGAAAAAAAACACAAGACCAACCATGTCTAAACGTATTAGTGTAATATTAATAATAACTAGTATGTCGAGATCAAACATTTAAACACGACCCGAAAAATTGAATTCTATGAAACTGACTCTAAAAAATCTGGAGTGGTTTGACGTTCACTTGTTTTCAAAGAGCAACAGTGGAGGTTTCATTGAAAGTTAGTAATGTTTGTATTTTTTATAAAATAAATTATATAACGCCATTTATTTGAATTTTTTAACTAATGGAAAATAAATGTGGTGTAAAACCAATTAATATTGCAATAAAACTCCTTAAAATAGTAATTAAACGGGTGTATATTTAAAAAAGTGTGTTTCTATTAATTCCTTCAGAATCTTGCAGCCATAAAATTAAATTTAGTTCGAATAATATATGTATTATTAACTTGGGAAAAGAAATTTTATTCATTGTTACATATTTTTTAATTATTACGTATTTACTACATATTTTGTAGGTGTATTACTATATAAAAATCCAGGCTCTAGTCATGAGCAAAGCGGCATTAAATGGCAAACTTTTTCAATGTAAAGAAACAGTTGTCATTAAATTCCAGGACACCCTTGACAGATGTTAAAAACTTTTGCTATTACTACAAGACTAAAATAATATTTTGAGATAAAAACTACAAAAACACTCAACTTTCCTCACGTCCCCTACATCCCCCCACCTTAAGTCCCACGTTATATCTCTGTTTTTGTTTTAAGTTGTATGTAAATAACAAAAAAGAAAATATACAACTATTGCATTGACTAGTACAGTCCAATTTTTATAGGAAGGACTGCTCTTACCGGACAGCTAGAAAAGCCACTAGATCTACTTTCACGCATTCATACATCATGTCATGTGATATGCAGCTGTCACTTTTGATAGATTTTATCTCCACCTTGAAAAGAACAATAAAATATATAAAAATATCAATTTTGGCCTAAAAAAATGTGTTTGTATTTTCCTAAAAGTCCTTTCCTATGATGATTGGCGTGTGTGTTTTACGTTCGTAAATTGAAAAATCATAACTGGAGATGGAAATATAACCCGGGACCTTTGACTTAACGCGCCAATGCTTTACCACTGAGCTACCCAGAGTTTGTCCCGTGCTCAAGACCATCCCTCATAGCTTAAGGCAGAGTGTGTGATGGACGAGTAGCAGATGATTTCCACCATTATTTACAGACTCGGCCTTAAATCATAAATCAAGAATCAAAGAGTGAAATTAAAAATTGAGTATAAGCCTAGCAATAACTATACAAAAGCGTTGAAAACAATAATTATATAACTATATTATTATAATATTAATATTAGTATTAATAATATATTAACACCCACTTTGCTGGACTAGGGCGTCGCTCTTGCAGTATAGGTTCGATCCCTGTTGGGTATATTGAGATTTTACTAAAAAAAAATCCCTCTCTTTTTCCACGCAAATGCGGATACACTTCATCCTTAATATTAATTAGTGCATAGGCGTAATACCCAAACCGGTAATAAAACGTGGCGCTAAAAAATATATATATATTTAAAACATTTATTAATGGATTAATATATAACTAAATATACATTAACCCAATAACAAATGTTATTTAAAATAACACTAAATCCCATCCCAAATCCTTTCCTAAGGATTTATGAAATGGCTCAACAGTAAAGCAGAAGGGTAGACATGGCAGTTAGGTTGTCAGTCCTGAATCTCAATGTGACACATCACCCTTCACTGGACCAACAATGGGGGTCTCTCCAGCACAAAAATACAACCACGGGAACAAAAATACAGTGTGTAGTCCTATTGCGTTCACGATTGATTAAGTTTTAAATGTCGCTACGGACGGTAATGCTGTCAAACATAATAGCCCGAACTAGTTATTTACTGGAGGAGGGTAAAAAAAAATAAAGTTTTGTGGTGAGCGTGACTTTAAATGTTTCTGCTAGTTACTAGTATGGTCGAAAAGAGCATGCGTTAATTTTGGGAACTTCAAGGCCAGTAAAATCATTCAAAGAATTATAAATCTATTTCATTGTAAGGTAAATAGTTTAACCGTCAACTATTAAGGTGGAATGGAAGGAGTCACGAGAAAAATCCACTGTTTTTGCAGTTTTTATGCCAAAATATATTTCTTTTCTTGCCAAAATAAATCAAATACTACTCCAGTAAAAACATAGAATTTAATTTTCTTCGCGTGGTGACTTCAAAATCTCTTGAATATTTGTTAAGGATGTTTCTGGAATTTAATTACAACTTTTCTCTTCATTTAAAAAGTTTGTTAGATAATGCCACCATACCCACGATAGATATTCAGGAACTGTTAATATCAACATGCGAAGAAAATTAAATTCTATGTTTGTACTGGAGCAATATTTAATTTATTTTGACAAAAAAATAATTGCCATAAAATCTGCAAAAACACTGGCCTTTTCTCGCGTTCCTTACCATACAACCTTAAGATTGTAAAAATAAGTTAGAGTATTTAGCAGCAATTCCAAGTAGTAATATAAATTCTAAAGTAGAAATAAAAAAATAACAGTCAAGAAATGCATGCATGTCATTACTAGTTCAGTAAGTTGTTGACATTTCTCCTTCTTTTAGGACTGTAAAACTCAGAATATACTAAATAATAATTCCACTGGTTGTTCTCAGTGTGAAACATGGTCTCTTATCTTACATGATGAAAGTATATTTAGAGTGTTAGAATAAAAAGGAAAATACAGTTCAAAAAGAAATAAAGATAAGGAAAAGTGAAGGAGATTACATAAGGGTATATTCATTATTATTATTATCACCGCGTCTTACTACACGTTCGGGATATACGCACTTACGCTAATGTGTAATGGTAGGGTGATTGTGAGATGAAATGGAGGACCTACAGTTTAACGTGGGATCCGAACTACGGTAGAGGCCTGGCATTCCCCACATTCACAAGTTGTAATTAATACACGTCTTGTCAGAGGTGAAGGAAGGGTTTGGTAATCAGATAAATCTGTGCCGGGACCAATGTTTGAACCCCGGGCCTCAGCACAGAAGTCCGACATCTTATTCCTAGACCACCAGGTCACCAAAAAAAGATTAGATTAAATGCTCTGTACTCATCACCATATATTATAAGGGTAATCGAATCTCGTAGGCTTCAGTGGGCAAGATATGTGGTGCGAATGGAAGAAACTAGAGCCGAGTTTAATATAATGACTATAAAACATAATGGGAAGAGACCGTTGGAAAGATCTTGACGCAGATGAGAGGATAACCTTAGAACGGACCTGAAATATGTTGTAATAAGGTGGAATGGATAAAACTATCTCACGATAGGGGTAGGGTGTAATGAGGTGGACTGAATAGAACTAGCTCAAAGTTAAGGATAGGATGTAATTAAGTGGTCTGGACAGAACTAGCTCAAACTAGGGATAGGGTGGAATCAAGTGGTCTAGATAGAACTAGCTCAAAGTTAGAGATAGGATGTAATTAAGTGGTCTGGATAGAACTATCTCAAAGTTAGGGATAGGGTGGAATGAAGGGTCTATAAAGAACTAACTCACGTTAGAAATAGGATGTAATGAAGTGGTCTGGACAGAACTAGCTCAAACTAGGGATAGGATGTAATTAAGTGGTCTGGATAGAACTAGCTCAAAGTTAGGGATAGGGTGGAGTCAAGTGGTCTAGATAGAACTAGCTCAAAGTTAGGGATAGGGTGGAATCAAGTGGTCTAGATAGAACTAGCTCAAAGTTAGGGATAGGGTGGAATGACGGGTCTATAAAGAACTAACTCACGTTAGAAATAGGATGTAATGAAGTGGTCTGGACAGAACTATCTCAAAGTTAGGGATAGGATGTAATTTAGTGGTATGGATAGAACTAGCTCAAAGTTAGGGATAGGGTGAAATTAAAAGGTCTGGATAGAACTAGCTCAAAGTTAGGGATAGGGTGGAATGAAGGGTCTATAAAGAACTAACTCACGTTAGAAATAGGATGTAATGAAGTTGTCTGGACAGATATAGCTCAAAGTTAGGGATAGGATGTAATTAAGTGGTCTGGATAGAATTAGCTCAATGTTAAGGATAGGGTGAAATTAAGTGGTCTGGGTAAAACTAGCTCAAAGTTAGGGATAGGTTGAAATCAAGTGGTTTAGATAGAACTAGCTTAAGTTAGAGATAGGGTGAAATTAAGTGGTCTTGATATAACTAGCTCAAAGTTAGGGATAGGGTGGAATCAAGTGGTCTAGATAGAACTAGCTCAAAGTTAGGGATAGGATGTAATTAAGTGGTCTGGATAGAACTAGCTCAAAGTTAGGGACAGGATGTAATTAAGTGGTCTGGATAGAACTAGCTCAAAGTTAGGGATAAGGTGAAATTAAGTGGTCTGGATATAACTAGCTCAAAGTTAGGGATAGGGTGGAATTAAGTGTTCTGGATAGAACTAGCTCAAGTTAGGGATAGGATGTAATGTAGTGGTCTAGATAGAACTAGCTCAAGTTAGGGATAGGATGTAATTAAGTGGTCTGGATATAACTAGCTCAAAGTTAGGGATAGGGTGGAATGAAGGGTCTATAAAGAACTAGCTCAAGTTAGAAATAGGATTTAATGAAGTGGTCTGGACAGAACTAGCTCAAGCTAGGGATAGGATGTAATTAAGTGGTCTGGATAGAACTAGCTTACGTTAGGAAAAGGGGGCGTAGGAGCAGCAATTAACTTTTTTTTCATAGTTCCATACAGTAAGTATAATTATTATTAATAATAATAGTGTATCATTTTATCAAATAGAGATGTTTCATAAAATAATTTGCAATAAATACATTTCTGCAAAGTATATGGGATTTATAAGATGGACGCCAATAATGTAATGTATATTTATGGATAGACCATGCAACTTTTAAACATGTTGTCGCCAAAACAGATCCCTTATTTAAAAGAAAAATGCACATTTATGCTATAATCTAAATGTATAATTAAGTGGGTTTAGTATAATACATTATTTGTTCATCTATCTTTGTATATAAAAGACAAAACCCACTTACTGGCTCACTCATCACCATATCTCGCCAACCCCTGGACCTGGAAACTTGAACTTAACTTGGCAGTAAGATAGCGAGATTGACTCATGTAGCTATAAAAATCTAAAATTGAGAAATTTAAAAAGGGGGATCCAGGAAATGGAAAGCACATAATTTGAATAAAGCTTTTTAGATAAGGTAGGAAATTAAAATTTGGTAGATAGGTAGAGAAAAAAATTCAGGTAAACCAATAAATCTTAAAATTTTAAATTAATTAGAGTGAATTGGAGAAAATATGTCGGATGGTGTTCAAAATTTTACAAACTATTAGTAGCCTAACTAAACAACTACTTACCAGTGTGGTGGAAAAATTAAATTTGGTGGGCAGATAAAAAATACCACTCCAAATAAATGTTAAGGGCTGAAAATGTTAAATTTTTAGTTGGGATTTTGGTAAAGAAAGAAGGGAAGGGGGCTAAGAAAAAAAATATTTTTAGGCGTGGCAGAAAAATTAAATTTGGCAAACATGATAGTCTGATTCGTCTTAAAATTTGAAATTTCTAGTTTATCGAAGAATATTTCTCCCGGTCAAGGCCGGGTACTTTATGTAGACAGTTATAAAAGTGGTTAAAGGTATTAAAAAGCAACTCTAATCGATTTTTAAATGATTATAAAAAGGCTAAAAATGTAAAAAGTGTCATAACTGATTTGGTCGATTAAGGTTAGTTTGGTTATATTCTAGTATTATATGAAAGTACTTGATATATTTGCAAGTTTAGGAGACTTAAAGATCGACTGCTAATAACGATGAAATTTTCTTGCTCAATTTATTTAAAACTGCCATGTAATCAACCGGTTGCCGGCTCCTGGTTTAAGGTGTTACTCACAACATACTGGACTGCCGATAACTTGGAGATCGGGGCTCGAATCCAGGCATACTGAGGATTTTTTTCCTAAATTATTTTCCAATCTCCAAGCGAATTGGGGTGCATTTGATCAAAATCCAACTATCCTCATCCTGAACCAAATAGTATCATCAACCACATCAACTGGTTTCCAGCCTGTGTCCGGGTCAGTTTAGTAAAGTGCCTCCTATCTTCCTCTGTCCTTCCACCATTATTCCTACCTTAGTTGTTTCCATTCTTCTCCTCTCACTCGCATACCTCCTGTTATCTGCTCCTACCATAGCTTTCTTGGTTCCTAATCCCGTTTCTCCCCGCGACAGCTAACATGCTCCTGGTGGTCTATGGGTTAGACTTCTGTGCTGGCGGCTGGGGTTCGATCCTCGGTCCCGGCACAGATTTATCTGATTACCAAACCCTTCCTTCACCTCTGACAAGACATATTGTGAATGTGGGGAATGCCAGACACCGTGGTTCGGATCCCACGTTAAACTGTAGGTCCTCCATTTCATCTCACAATCACCCTACCATTAACCATTAGCGTAAGTGCGTTTAACCCGAACGGGTAGTAAGGCGTGGTGCTAATAATAATAACATGCTCCTTACAAACTCCATTCTTGTAACCTCCACTTTCCCAGTCTCTCTTACATTCAATGTCCGTATTTTTGTTGCATATGTGACTATGAGTACAAATTACGCCCTTTTCACCACTTTCTTACCTTCAAGGGGACTTCTACTCTCCATAGCAGGTGTCTTACACACCTATAGAATGACTCCAGCTGCTGCTTTCTTCTTATTAGATCCTCTCTACTCCTAACCTTCGTCTCAATCACGCTTTCAAGATACTTTACACTCTGTACCTTTCTCAACTCTACCACATCCAACATTATAACTGTGTCAAATAGGTTAAGTATACGAATAACCCGAATGGGTAGTAAGTCACGGTGTAAAAAAAAATCTCAGCTAAATGAATGTTGCTATGGATAAAGAGTACCTATATTGAAACTTATTAATAAGTACTTATTTTTACACTACTGAAAAAAAAATCTTTTTTAAATTACTAAATACTCTCAAAGTGGTAATTCTCCACCATGTCTTACTTCTCGTCAGGGTTATACGATTACTAACTTTTTCGCGATCACTCGGAGAAAGGAAGTATTGTTATCATCAAAAAAATATAACTCTATATTTTGAAGGACTTTGGCGTTTTATGATCCCCTGAACCCAAAAAAGTGGTTCATGCGATGTCTTCTGTATGTCTGTCTGTATTTGTGTGTCTGCATCCTGGCCTAGAAACTGAACACATTTCACCAATTGGACTAAAACCTGGTATTTAGAGTTTCCACAAAGGTTTATTTTAATTAGCTATATAAACCTAAAATTAAGGCTAGTTTACAAGGTAAAACGGGAAATAATCTATTATTTTGAATAACGCTCTAACGATGCTAATTAACGCTCGTATCTAGGAACTGTTAACATTATTAACAAATTGGTGCTTCGCATAACCTATTTATGGATAAACGACTTAGAGGCTACTTTACATACGTGACAATATCAACCATTTGGATATCTCTGCAGCTCTTTGACCACTACAAAGTTGTATGACTATTAAAATTGACACTTTTATTTGAAAAATATTTTTTATAAAACCAATAGTGTACGAGCCATTATCAAAAAATTGTATTTTTAAATGGTGGTCTGGGAGGGAGTGGGGGAGTTGGTTGTTTTGCTCTTTGGTGGACCAAAATGCTACTTTCCCCTCAATGTGTTTCTCTAACATTGTATTATTTCATTAATGCTATTTGGTGGAATGTTTCTGAAATAATATATATTATTTTGTTTCACTTATTTTATTAGTTTAAATTGAATGTCTCTATTTTTATTTATTAAAAAAAAAGCGAGAAAGTATCTGTAGTGCACCGTACCATTTAATTGATCTCGCGTGTGGAAAGGGGTGGGTAAGAAAGAATTCAGAGTCAATGTAATTGAATTTTCGACAGTATAAGAAATGAAAAATCATTTGAAATAAATAAACACTCTCATTACACACAGCCGGGACGTGATCCTCGACCTCCCAGTCACAGTAAAAACCAGACAATGTGAGCCTGACATTATAGTCTGCGTCCCCATCGATGTGAGTCTAACGAGTGAGTCTAACGGCACTTATATAAGTAAGAATAATGAAGTTCCTGCCTTTTCTATTTTAGGTCTAATAATATGTCACAGTTTGTGAAAGGGAATAAATATGACTGGTAAATTTGTCGACGGTATTATTTTTATCGACCAATTGAAACTAGACAGCGACTTGACTTGTTATTTGAAATAATTATCGTCAAACCCAACCCTTTTTTTCTTCTTATATTTTTAGTACTATAGAATGTTATTCAACTATCCCGGATTCGATTCCCGTGTCCAGATGTCATTTTCAAAACTAACGAGTTCAATTAGATTGTTTTAAATGTCAGATTTGAAAGAATGGGACATGGTAGTGCTCCAAATATGATTAATTTCAACTTTTAAAAATATATTAAACAATAATAAATATGTTTCATCTCATTTCAATATTTTAAAATTATTAAACTTAGTAATTAAACTCAAGATAGGGATAGTTGGCGTACTTTTGTAAGTGCGGCGATGAACTTTTGACCTCCTAATGTCATTGAGTAGGTAAGTATTAAATTTAAATGAATACGGCATTATCTTAGATATAAAAACAAGTCTTGTAGCTAAAGGAAGAAATCCAAGCCTCCTACAGAACTGATGTATGGATTAAAAATATAGTCTTGAATCTAACCAGTGATGTTGATATGTAGAATTTTAACTGGGTGCACGTGTTGGTTTTGCTAGTGTTTTAATTTGTTCTCCATTCCGTCTCCAGGCAATTTCTGTTGAGTTCTCTCTCAGCTACATTCATTATCATAACCTCTTAGATTAAGTAACTAAGTTACTAGTATGTGTGTTGAACATATTTGAGAAATCATTTAAAAATATATATTATTATTATTATGTAAACTTATTTGTTCATTGTAAAAAAAAACTGTGAGATAACTGAAAAAGGTGAGAGTCGACCAATAAAAGCTATAATAAACTGAGACAAATTAGTCATATTAGTATGAATAAATGAGTATTATCTGAGACTAATGAATGTTATCTGAGATAAGTGAGAACAAATTGAGACAAGCGATAGTCAACGAAGATAATTAAAAAACAAATCAACAATCTGGTGCAACATTGAAATATTTCACTCCCACTATGTATGAGTTATTTTTTCTGATCATAAGTCTTTAAGTTTGATATTTGTATTGATTGTACTTGAACGAATAAGCTTTAATCTAAAGTAATAATAGTTAATATCTTTAATGGAATAAGTATATAGTCTAATATAAAACTAACGACCGTATTGAGTTTTAAAGTGATCATTACTTTCAAACGATCATGAATATTAAAAAAGGGTTGCCTATGGAAACACAAAATGCTTCACATTTAATTTGACGTCGGATAGAAATTAATTAAATACGCTGTGTGTTTCTTTTAATGACGGCCATATCTCGGGCGAAAACTCCTCTTCGGTATCGTCAAATCTTTCTGAAGTCGAAGCACGTCAAAAGTGAGCCAGAAAGCAGACAGGACGAGACACCGGCACGGTATCGTCCGACGAACCTGTGCCAATTAGCTATTAACAAAGAGGAGAGAGGGGTGTAGGAGGGAGAAATAGCTTAGCACAGCAGCGAGCCCTCCCTCCGGCAGATGAAGATGGTTATACAGACAAGGAGGGCAGAGAGAGAGAGAGATAATACTTGAAATAGAGCTAATTGGGAAGAAATGCTCACGTTGGATCTGATATCTGCACCTTGCTGGATCACTTCTTGTATAGTTTACTAATTACATTGCCACGTTGGGGGGGGGGGCCTACCAGGCCCGCAGCAAAAAAACTTTTTAGTTTCAAACGTCCTCGAAGCCNAACTGACTCGAAGTCCAGGTGAACCTGGATCGTATCCATGGCCGACCTTAAATATTAAATTATTATGATTTGTTTCACAGCGTCTCACTACTCGTTTAGTCTATATGTGTATGAACTAATTACGTTATTGTGTTAGGGATGAGGAAGGTTAAATTAAAAAGAATTATACCGAATTCGTGGGTGGAGGTGTAATGGAAAACGATTTATTAAAAATACACCCTCGATACACCCAACCGGGATTCGAAACCTAATATCCCTGTCAACGGCAGTACGGTGTAGTGCGAGAGTGATGCCTTAGAGTTAGACCATTCGTCCACCGCTGTGTTGCTCTTATTACCCAGATATAACATTAGATATATGTTTAAAGTCCCATGTTAAGATTGTTGGTAAGTCGTGTGCCACCCACATCCGTGGGCACATGGATTAAAGGACAAGCTCGTCTTTAGTTTAGGTTCGATCACAGACTGGGTGTACTGACGGTGTTATTTTTACTAAATTGTTTCCCAACCTGCCTTACGCGCAAATGAAGGTACATATTTTACCAAATTTACCTTACTTATGCTTAACCCAATAGTTGTGGTTAAATGCGGTTAGTAAGACGTGGGGAAAACAAAAAAATTGTCAGTGCAGTAGTTTACTTTTTTTGAGCTAGCTAAACATTAGTTTCAGAGTGAAAAAGGATCGCTAGTACTAATTTTATCCTGAAAGATGTCACAAGATTGCTTTGACAGACCAGGACCATAGTGTATTCTCAATCACCCGCTTCAGTTGCTGAATGATCGCAGCCTTCACGCTTGTGTTAGACTGAACTGCTGAAGACGTGGAGATTGGGGCTCAAATACCGGTTGGGTCTACTGAGGGTGATTTTCCTAAATAGTTTTCCACGCAAATTTGGGTTATTACCTCTAAAATGCTTCCTTCCTCATCATTACCCCATTAAAGTAAATATTACATATGTGTAGAACCTCATCAGGTAGTAAAATGTGGTGACAACAAAAAGTTCTCAAACTTTTTTTAACTTATGGCACATTGAACACGTCTTTAAATTGTCAAGGCACACCATCGGTTTTTTAAGGAAAAAATGTATTACTAGACAGATAAGTATTAGAAATGTATTTTAAAAGTTCAATAGCTCAAATTCTAATGATCACCTTTTTTTTAAAGTGATTGGCCCTTTTCATTTGGCGTGGAAATGCAGAGCCATGGGAACAAAAGGTTATCTTCTAGAATGTTTATTGTTTTGCAATTTTCTTTGCGGGTACGGTTTGTTCAAGAATATAATCATGTTGATTAAGTTATACTTTTTATATTCACACATGCTCTATAATTTTAACAGTGATCAAATATCAATAATTTTGACATTTTTCAATAGAAAACTGCCAGCTGCATAGCAAAAAATAAGAAAATGTAACACCTAATAAACATTGATACATTATTTTATAAGAGGTGTTGAAAATATTACTATAAAAATTTACCTCGTTCTCGAGAAAACTGATATTTCCAAACGTATGATTTTTCCGCAAGACCTGTCCGTTCGCTAGCGCCATCTATGTTTTCCATTATCCATCTGTTCTTGTTGGTGCGGAAGGATACTTTGGTCAGTTGTGGAACCACACCACGCCTTTCACCCTCCCACCCACCATCCCACAACATAGGTTTCAGACTTGCACTCGACAGGGCCAAGGGTCCTTATAATATTGATTTTAATATATGTATTTTTAATCCTAAATCTTTTATCGCTTCTTTTCTATCTTCCCCCCAAACTCTGGGGGCACACTAGCTGACCCTTCACGCCACACCGGTTGAAAAAATCGGTCAAGGTAAGACTACCACCTTTCAGGGTAAACGAAGTGTACAGATGCGTGTGATCGTGCGCACATCTCAATGCTTTACGTGGAGCAGGTCCATGTAACCACGCAACAAAGGTTTGAAAAGGAGTGTGTGGGTGGGGTTTTGGTGATCTTACCGGAGATGACAAGTGACGCAAGGCTGCGAGTTTAAACATCTAGCCAGACCGACGTCACTAGGTGTTACCAGAAACTTCTGACGGGGCCGACATCGCAAATCCAATCAAAAGGACGCCCGACGTCTCATCGACAAGGATGCCGCCTAATACAGTCGTAAGGAGGGTTGAAAGGGGTGTGGGCGG
>CABEEJ010000097.1:163556-175534 GCA_901482245.1 Timema douglasi
GGGGGGGGGGGGGGGGGGGGTTGACGTCACGTCACTGCGGATCATGGGAGGCGCCTCTTTTAGGCAATTATTACTGACACCTGCTCCCTTCACTCAGGTATCGAGGGAGGGGTGTGCGGGGATCTCCTTGAAAACAACGCACTCAAAGTAACTTCGTAAAACTTTCCACAATTGCGGCTTCGGTCGGCCTTACGCACCTGTAAAGCTAAGCTTGTTCCTAAAGCAGACTCTTCTATAAATGTGAGATCGTTCTGAAAATTTAAAAATATAAAAGTTCTCTTTCTGCAATTTAATGTAAAACTTGACCTGGGACTTTTATTCCACAGCTCAGGAAGAGGAATACAGAGCACCGATCAGTTTCTTTACAATTCATGTACATCAATACTGAAGTTTTATTTTCTCCTATATGAGTTCCCACACTTCCTCCACGAAAATGCGAGTACATTTCCTCTAAATTCAACTTAACTCATTCCTAACACATTATCATGATTATCACACAAGCGTATAACCTTAACTGGCATTAAAAATGCTCTGTTAAAAAAATTCACATCAGTTTAATTCATCTTATAGAAACAATAACAGCGATTATAGTTCTCATCTTCTCACACACACGTTCGGCTACAGCGCCCGGCGGTGGAATGTATCACTAACATCGGGTCTGTTATACATCTGTTTAGGATTTGAGCCCCGACCTCTCTGTAACTGGTATTCAAGTCCATCGTGAGAAGGATAGCTTAAATCACACGGCCACCAAATCCGGGTACTAATTACTTAGATAAACAGACAATTAAACAATGCAAATTATACAAATTATTACACGTGGGTTTCAAGTCGAGTTTAATTTATATTTATTAAACCATTCCCAGTGGCTGGAGAGTGAGAGAGGAGACCGTGATTCGACCCCTGCGAGGTACCTACAATACGGTTTTATCCGAACAAAAGGTAATGTACATCTTTTGTTTAGGTTAGTTTGTAATACATGTTCTAGAATAACCATGTCTTCAAAAAGTTCAAGTTCAATTGTGTTATATCAGAATACTTAGATTTGATTCTAAACGTTTCCTTACCTAATCATTTGACAAATTTATTTAAATTTAATTATTTAATTTAAATCTAAACAAAATTAGCACCGCAACTTACTATCCGTTTGGATAATACGCTTATGTACTAATTACACTAATAGTTTTAGAGATGAGGAAGGTTATATTTATAAGAAGTGTAACCGCATTTTAGTGGAGGGATAGTGGAAAACCATTTTGGAAAAATCACTCTCGGTATACCCGACTGAGATTCGAACCTCAATATCCTCATGTTCAGCAGTCAAGTCTACTGCAAGAGTAGCATCTAAGACCATGCGGCCACCGAGGTAGGATAATAATTTTGTTAATATTAAACTTGATAATGAGAAAGTTGCATCGTTAAGGGAGCAAATTTTCATAAATGTAAAATAAATTAATTCCGTTTGGTTGTATTAGTATTCATTTGAAATTTTCATTTGTTTTATCATCATTGCTAAATATGATTTTATAGATAAACTAGCTTCTAAGCCTATCTATGTCGGGCTGATATCAATCTTACCCAATCTAATAAAACTGATTCTTCAGTTTGTAGATGCATAAAAGTTTAGGTTTTGGTCTGCTTATTACGGGTATATCGTGGCTCAAATCCCGGTCGGATGCAGTTAGTGAGGGTTGCTTTTCCTAAAAAACTCCCTTCATGTAAATTCGGGTATACTCCCTTTAAAATTCAATCTTCCTCACACACTAATACATTAGCGTAATTAGTACATAGGCGTATAACCCAAAGGGCTATAAAACACGATGCTTAAAAATCATTTCGTGCTTAATTTTGGAGTTGTAGCTTTAACACGTTATATACAAAAACCTAAAATTAAACATCAGTTTTATTTGATAAAGTTATGAATTTATTATTCTGCAGTGTTAGCTGTATTTTCATTAGAGTAATAACCGGTTAGTACGAATATATATCCATGCTAAGCAGATCTTAGTTCAAATTAAGTAAATATGTTTAATGTTACCTATTAGATTTTTACTGACAAAAGAAACATTATTTGTTAACTAATATGAATACAATTCAACCAAACCATAGGAGCTATCTCATGTCACGTATGCACTTATATGTGCCCTAAATTTGATCGATGGGCCTTATATCACACATATAGGAGTGCTAAAAAAACTGGTCACATGCTCCAAGCCATGGTCGTTTGGCCCCCATATTGAAAAATAGCCACCATCCTACTTAATTTCCGGCCTCTATATCTATTGATCCAATTTTAATGTTTTATATCTCATTTTAATCCATTTTTAAAGATCTATAGTTACTATCCAACACTTTTTTTGACGAACCTAATAGTTTTCGAACAGAAACATAAAAACTAAAAAAATATCCAAAAATTGTGTTTATTTTCAGTCTAGTGTATCTCCGTATTCATTGATCTAATTTTAATGTTTTATATTTTATTTTACTCCTTTTTATAGGAAAAATTAACTTTGTCCTCACACTCTTTTTTGATGAGCCTAGTAGTTTTTGAATAAAATCATACAAAATATTAAATAGCAAGAAAAAAAAATTTGTAAGTAAATTGTGATTCTTAAAGTGCTAAAAATATGTTTCTTGTAAAGACAAATTAATGTTAACTTAAGAATAATTTTTTAAAGTTGGTGGAGTATTGAAGGTAATCATTTTCTAAAGTAAGTTTAAGATTGGAATTATTTATGAGGATTTTTGCACGGGTCAAATTCACTGTTTTTGCAATTACAAAAGTCGCAGCACATTATTTTCAATCTTCGACAGGGACACACATTTTCTCTAAAACACTTTTGGCAATTACAGGGCTTATGGAAATCTGCAGGCTCCAATGAATCATGTGTTACTTGTGGGATTAAAATGCCCTCCCTCTCCATGTAACCATAATCTAATGGATTGAGCATTGAAGACACCTCTAAAGCGTGAATCCATTTACAGCACTGAAAGTAGCTTCTTTTTATGTGGAGATGGATTGATCTAGAGGTAGGTACCGAGTGCCGTATTTTTTGTGTGATGGTATTGAACGAAACACAATTTATCCATTGTACGTAAGTTTGAGGTAAGTGATTGAACCACTGCTCTCTTTTCCATGTCCTCGCTCAGTGGCTCCTTACAAAAATCAAATAACAGTTCTACAGCACAAGATTCTGCTGATTTCAATGCTGCTATTTTTGTACTGACTTTACTTGCATTGTCGCAGCCCGTCAGAGAATAAATTGCTGGCAAAGTAGTGGAATGTAGCGTGATGTTCTTCCCACTCCAAAACAACACAAAGTTCCTCAAGACCAGCATTATTCCACTTCAGTTAGTAATTATACAATGCACTCAAGTCAACAGAAGTATCAGTAGAACAAATAAAATGCGAGAAATATGGGTTAGAATCCTGTCATCTGCTTCTTCATTATCAAATGCCAAATCCAAATACTCTTAGATGATCCCATTTCTTATAGTCAAGAATCTTCCTTGGTTTTCAATGAGTATTCCACCCAGATAAATTATAAAGGAGGAGCTATTAGTAGAAGATTCTTTTAGGGATATCCAATCACTGAAGTATGACTGCAATAATGGTTGTTTTTAGGCCCCATTAATTGGTGTGATGTCATGTGGTACTCCATATTCTACAGGTTGTTTCATTAAACGTCTAGGTCTTTCAGACCCTTACACACTATTTTATTTATAAATATCAAAAATTATGTCTACCCGATCACTTCCCTGAGAAGCTTGGCAAATAGCTTCCCAAACACTGCTTGCGTAGTCTCCATATATTTTCAGATTCAATTATTTAATTGCTACCTTCCTTGCAATTGAAATAGGGTTTACAACACTTGCTTTACAAAAATATTGTGTAATTTCTGTAACTGGTGGCGTGGGCAATTTAGATTCCAGTTAGTGAACCAGCTGTGATTTATCTGGGTTTGTTAAATAACTGTTTCTGGTTAAAAAAAAAAAAGGGGGTGGTGTAGAAGTTAGTTCGTAAGCCAGAAGTTTACTTAGATCATATCCTCGACACCCACAGAGCGTTAGCGGTTTCCTTTTCCACATTAACTTCAATACGATTCACTGTTTTGGGATATTTTTAAGATTCTTGATAGGCTGCGTAAGACCAAGTGACTTAGCTTCAAACTTTCGTCTCCAGAACAGTGAGTGGGCCTTTTCTCCTATTTGTATGCAGTTCAAAAGATGAGTGCTTGTTGGACGATCAATTTTTTTTGTTTAGTAATGAGATTTTGCAGTTCTCTGCTCTTGTTTGAACTCATGACATCAAAAAGATTTCCTTTTTTCTCCATAAGCTGCTATTAACAGCATAAAGTGTGTGGGCAGAATTAATTTGTTCTATAAAAAGGAGTAAAATGAAATATAAAACATTAAAATAGTATAAATGAATACGGAAATACACTAAACTGAAAATAAACCAATTTTTTGTTATTCTTCTAGTTTTTATGTTTTTGTTCAATCACTACTAGATTCGTCCAAAAAAAATGTAGAACAATAATTATATATATTTTAAAATGGAGTAAAATGAGATACAAAACATTAAAATTGTATCTATAGATATAAAGATACAGTAGGCCGAATATTAAGCAATATGGTAGCTATTTTCCAATATGGCGACCAAACGACCATGATTTTGACCGTGTGATCAATTATTTATCACTCCTATATGTGTAGTATAGGGCCCAGTAATCAAATTTATGGCACATAAAAGTACACACGTGATATGAGATAGCTCCTGTACTAAGAACAGGTCACTGTGTTTGCTATAATTCAAAATTGGAATAATCTAGATTCCAGGTTCTCCTCGCCTTTGAGATGCAAATAACATGTTAAAGAATTAAAATCATTAAATAAACTAGGTTTTTACTTTTTATAGCGTTTATTTTTGGTCAGTTTTCAAGTTTGAAAAATGTGTACACCTCTTTAATGGTTCTTTTACAATTTCACCAATTTTCAGCTTTTTATCTCATTGAGAAATAGTAAAAATTCATAGTCAACAAATCAATTTGATCAATTTTAACATCAGAAACATTCCTTAAAGAGTAATTTATGATTTATATAATAAAATAGGCCTAAACTCTTGATGTAACATTAGTATGTGTATATGTGTGGATGTAATGCCTCAGTGCTTAAATAGTCTGGTTTTCCGGTAACAGGTACATTGGGGCTAGAACCCAGATTGTACTGTATTGAGGTTTTTTTGTTAAAGAGTTTTCCACTCTCACACCACGCAAGTTCGGGTACATTTCCCATAAGTTCAACTTTCCTAATCCCATCCCTATTAGCTTTATTAATGTAGGCCAAAGTATATAACATGGATGGTTAGTTATAGGTGATGGGAGGGAACACAAATAGTTAAGGGAAGACACCATTTATGTCAGCTGTACATCAAATAGGCTCGTCACTAATTTTGCCAAGTGTGTACTCTTTAAGACGAGTCTGCCCCAGTAATTAGCGGTGTGTGGGCCCCGAGGGAGAGGAAAGTTGTTGAAGGGGCGGCTAGGGGGGAGGGACACGGAGAATGCCATATGACGAGAGATGAAAGGTTTTGACCTGCCAGACGTGTGACGGGTGTATGATGGACAGTAACACCCGCAGCCCAGATCTCCCGTCAGCGGGAGATGAGAACATTGCCAGCCGCCCGGTTTCTATCTCTTTCTATCCTACTCCTCCCACAAACAGCTCGAAAGATGCAATAGGAGGGAACAAAAGAACTACAAAAATGTACGACCGGGTTTTTAATTGCGTTATATTGACCACTGGCCGTGGTCAAGATCGTAAATTATGCAAGGCATTAATAAAGAAGTGTAAGGGACGTGAGAAAAGGGCAAGGAAGTATTTTCTACAGTTTTTATATCAAAACTTTTTTTAGTCAACAAATCACATATTGATTCAGTACAAACATAGTTTAATTTTTTTAGCATGCTGGTATCAACAGTTCTTGAATATCTGTAAAGGGTTTCCTGAAATTTAATGGCATCCTTTTCTTTTCATTTAAAAATGTAACTATCTTATGCCACCATGCTTATGACAGAATAAACAACTGTTGATAGGCAGATTGCCGATGACGGGTAGATTGAGGTTCAATCCCGTTCTGGTGTAGACTACTGAAGGGAATTTTCCTATGTTTTCCGCTTTCCTATCACACAAATGTGGGTACACTTTCTTTAAATTCAACCTTACTCATACCCAACATATTAAAATAATTATAACATATATATTCAACCCGAAAGGTTAGTAAACGTAGGGCTTTAAAAAAATTAATGTTCAATAATTTTCAACCACAACTTTACAAGTTTTTCTCATCTATGAAATGAACAACTGACGTCACCCTCAGGATAAGAACACAATCAAAATGGCATTCATTTTTTTTAAAAGCCTCTCGCACTACATATCTGTCTTAAAGTGATGTGTAGTAATCATCATAAGGCGTACTTCCTTCTTTCCCGCTACGCTCGACAGCGTGATTAACCTTTTAGGGTTGACCTCCGTTTAGAGAGACGGACAACTAACTTTTAATTTTCCCCGAGTACATCAACTTGACTTCAGGTTAATGGCGGCAACAGGAAGTTAGCGGGCAGATTGCTAACTGACGTCGGACCATGGAGATCATAAAAAAGGATATCTTAGTTCTTACCACCATAAATAATATTGAGTTTATTTGACATGGAAAGAAATACAAAAAGTACAATCTAATTTTCATAAGACATAACCTTATCTTACTTCTAGAAAAGCTACTAGATCTACTTCCGCGTATTCATACGTCAAGTCATGTGATCTTCGGCTGTCACTTTTGATGATATTATCAATACCTATAAAAATAACAATAATAGTAGGCCTATAGTAAAATGTTATCAATGTTGACCACAAAAATGTTTGTATTTTTTTAAAGGAGTTTGCTATGAAAATTAGACTGTAACTGTGATGGTAATAATAAAATAAGTTGTTTTATATCAATATATTTTGTTTTAAAACTCCTTCTGGAAAAAAAGCAAGTATGATGAATACATATGGAATCTCTGTGGTGACTAGAAAGTCATTGCTCTTTTGCTTGGACTACAACTTGGTTTCACGAAGTACCTCTGTTTTCTTTGTGAGTGGGACAGCAGATACCGGCAAAATCACTACACTCAGAAACATTGGCCAAAGCGTACATCACTACACCCAGAAACAGTGGCCAAAGCGTACATCACTACACCCAGAAACAGTGGCCAAACCGTACATCACTACACCCAGAAACAGTGGCCAAAGCGTACATCACTACACCCAGAAACAGTGGCCAAAGCGTACATCACTACACCCAGAAACAGTGGCCAAAGCGTACCTCACTACACCCAGAAACAGTGGCCAAAGCGTACCTCACTACACCCAGAAACAGTGGCCAAAGCGTACATCACTACACCCAGAAACAGTGGCCAAAGCGTACCTCACTACACCCAGAAACAGTGGCCAAAGCGTACCTCACTACACCCAGAAACAGTGGCCAAAGCGTACATCACTACACCCAGAAACAGTGGCCAAACCGTACCTCACTACACCCAGAAACAGTGGCCAAAGCGTACATCACTACACCCAGAAACAGTGGCCAAAGCGTACATCACTACACCCAGAAACAGTGGCCAAAGCGTACCTCACTACACCCAGAAACAGTGGCCAAAGCGTACCTCACTACACCCAGAAACAGTGGCCAAAGCGTACATCACTACACCCAGAAACAGTGGCCAAACCGTACCTCACTACACCCAGAAACAGTGGCCAAAGCGTACATCACTACACCCAGAAACAGTGGCCAAAGCGTACATCACTACACCCAGAAACAGTGGCCAAAGCGTACCTCACTACACCCAGAAACAGTGGCCAAAGCGTACCTCACTACACCCAGAAACAGTGGCCAAAGCGTACATCACTACACCCAGAAACAGTGGCCAAACCGTACCTCACTACACCCAGAAACAGTGGCCAAAGCGTACATCACTACACCCAGAAACAGTGGCCAAAGCGTACATCACTACACCCAGAAACAGTGGCCAAAGCGTACCTCACTACACCCAGAAACAGTGGCCAAAGCGTACCTCACTACACCCAGAAACAGTGGCCAAAGCGTACATCACTACACCCAGAAACAGTGGCCAAACCGTACCTCACTACACCCAGAAACAGTGGCCAAAGCGTACATCACTACACCCAGAAACAGTGGCCAAAGCGTACATCACTACACCCAGAAACAGTGGCCAAAGCGTACCTCACTACACCCAGAAACAGTGGCCAAAGCGTACCTCACTACACCCAGAAACAGTGGCCAAAGCGTACATCACTACACCCAGAAACAGTGGCCAAACCGTACCTCACTACACCCAGAAACAGTGGCCAAAGCGTACATCACTACACCCAGAAACAGTGGCCAAAGCGTACATCACTACACCCAGAAACAGTGGCCAAAGCGTACCTCACTACACCCAGAAACAGTGGCCAAAGCGTACCTCACTACACCCAGAAACAGTGGCCAAAGCGTACATCACTACACCCAGAAACAGTGGCCAAACCGTACATCACTACACCCAGAAACAGTGGCCAAACCGTACATCACTACACCCAGAAACAGTGGCCAAAGCGTACATCACTAACACCAGAAAATAAGAATGTTGTCAATACACCACTTGTCGACCCGAAAAAAGTGTATTTACCTTCACTCCATATAAAGCTTGGTATTATGAAAAACTTTGTTAAAACAATGGATCGAAATGGGTTTGGATTTACCTAATTAAGACAAAAAATTGCAAAGATCAAAGAGGGGATCTTTGTAAGACCTCAAATGAAAGAATTGATTAAAGATGAGAACTTCGATGGTCAGTTGAACCAGGTTTAAAAGGCTGCGTGGGATTCTTTCAAGAGTATTTGCAGGAATTTTTTTTAGAGAAACATAAGGCAGACAACTACAAAGAAATAGTGAATGATTTGTTAAATTCTTACAAGATCATGGGAAGTAACATGTTTTTGAAAACATATTCCTTAGATTCACACCTGGATTTCTTTCCAGAAAATCTTGGAGCAGTCAGTGACGAACGTGGTAAACGGTTTCATCAAAATATTTCCGGAATGGAAAAACGTTACCAGGGCAAGTAGATTTCAAATATGCTTGCTGTCTATTGTTGGACCCTTAAGAGGAATGTTCCAGAGGCAAAATACAGCATAAAATCTTACACTTCTACCTTTTAGGTGAGATAAACCCTTTAATATGTTCGTATTTTGATAAACGTAACACTATAAAATTTAAATGGGTATTACTCAAAATTCTTACGTGAGAGAAAAATTCTAAAAATAGATTATAATTCAGCACTAAAAATATTATTAGATCCGCCGTTTTTAGCTTTTGGGAAAATATTATTTTTTTGCTTCCCAATGTAATTAGTTTATATACGTATAAATCAAACGGGTAGTAAATGAGGCGATAAAATAAAACTGGTGATAATTTAAATAGTAATTTGTGCAGAAAAAAATAACTGTAGTAGCTTAAAATAGTTAATCACTCATTAAATAATAAATATAATCTAAACATAATTAATTTATTAATTTGCTTCTCCTTTAATACCTTACCCCTTAAATTAAACATTAGTAAAACAATTATGTTCTCAACGTACCGCTAAAACATAGATTTCTCAGATTTATCACTTCGAATATTTTGGGTATACGCTCCACATCTATAAAACAATGTTTGCGTTAACACACTTGTATATACTGCTATCTTGCCTCATTCTATACTATCCTAACCTTTGCATTATTGCACATACATCCAACTACTCTTCGAGTTGCATTCACCGGCCTGTAGAGTTTATAGAACATTCTGCTCACACATACAAAACTAACTGTTATAATAGTTTTCCATGTATACTAAGCTTACAATAATTTCCTTATCCGTCCTCATCAAAAATTATCACTTTAACCTTGAAGATATTTATACGAAGATGCATTCTGCCTGTTGCCACATTCGACCGATTTAATGCATTCTGAAAGTCACTTTTATTCTCAGCTATTACTATTATTATTAGCGCCGCGTCTTACTACCCGTTCGGATTATACGCACTTACGCTAATGTGTAATGGTAGGGTGATTGTGAGATGAAATGGAGGACCTACAGTTTAACGTGGAATCCGAACCACGGTGGAGGCCTGGCATTCCACACATTCACAAGTTGTGATTATTACACCTCTTGTCAGAGGTGAAGGAAGGGTTTGGTAATCAGATTCTCAGATATTATTAATACGGCATCATCAGTACTCTAACATTCACATTACCTATTTGAACACCAACCCCATTCTCACCAGAGTCCCTCATACACTTATCCACAAATACATTAAACAACAATGAACATATAGCACAACCTTGTCTAACACCCTAGCCTGGTCAATGTCAAACCATTCGCGCAAATCTCCATCCATCATAACTTAGGCTTTTATTCCATCATATACCTCCATAATTACCTTTATTAACTATGCATTCAAGCCATACTCTCTTAGAACATTCCATAACATATTCCTATGCACGCAATAGTACGCTTTCCCCAAATCAACAAATTCACAACAAACTTTCTTCCTTACTGCCATGCATTTATCAATCACTTGTTTCAATGCATAATAAAATCTGGTTCGAGCAACCTCTACCTGGCATGAAACCACATTGCAAACCCCAAATATTGACCATAGTTTTTCAGGCCCTCTATCAATTAGAACTCTCCCAAAAACTTTGTCTGGAATAAACAACAAAATAATTGCCCTATAATACTTAAAATCACTCCTAATGTCTTGGCCTTCGTACAAAGAAACAAAGACAGCATTTTTCCAGTCATTAGGAATATTCGAAATTCCAGCACACACCTTTAATAACTCACACAATCTGGCAAGTAGTACCATGCCACACACTTAAGCATTTCATTTGTGATCCAATTTACGCTCGCATCTGTATCATTCCTCACTTTGATAAATTTTAACGCCTCAGCCTCTTTAATTATTTCATTCATCCATAACATGTGTCCAATTTTCTGTGATTTTCTTTACGTTTTGGCCATATAATTGCTCAAAATACTCCCTCCTTCGCGGTCTTATACTGTTTTATTCACAAATCATCTCACCACGCTCATTCTTCATGCCATAGTTCTTTCTTTACTTGCACTTCTTGTTTCGTTCTCTCTCTTAATTTAATCATTTAAGATTGTGTAGAAATAAATGTCACAAAAAACAGGACGATTAAACGTCCGATATATAGCACTAGTACCAAAAGAATAGTGAAGTAACAGCTCCTTGTTTCCTTCATCTATGGCGAGGCTGTTGGGACTTGGGAGGTTCTACAAAACGTCAAAACTCGTTCTAGGCCGAGCTCAAGGCGTTGTACCATTCATTTCACCTGAATCCCGTACTATAGAATTGTTATTATGACCACCTCTGTGGTCTAGTGGTCAAAGTTCCTAGCTACAGATCCACAGGTCCCGGGCTCGATCCCAGGCGCTTCCATATCTTCATGCTAGGTGTTGGGTCTGGAAAGGGGTAAACTCTGCCACGTGAGGAAAAATGAGGAGCTACTTGAATCTAAAAGTTTTGGCTCCGGTCTAGAAAACTGAAATTAATGGTTGGAGGGTTCGTTGTACCGATTACGTGACACCCTCTCTTCATAAGTTGGAGATATCTTCGCCAACATTATAGTGGCTGATCGGTTATTTTGGCTCGATTGCTGGTTGAACCTGTGGAGTTTTTTTTAATATATCTTATTTATAAAGGGAAGGTCGTATTCTTCCCTCCTTCCAAATTCCTTTCGTATGAATTGTTCGAACACATCTAAATATTTTAGAAATATGAAATTTGGCAAGCAGATAGAACAACAATATAAGTCTAAGGATGAGAAATTTAAAAATGCGGCATCGGGAATTGACGGGCTGGCGGGGGGGG
>CABEEJ010000097.1:176872-239720 GCA_901482245.1 Timema douglasi
CGACGACAATGAGGAGGACGATCTCCGGGACCTCGCTCACGCACGAGTCAGTCACAGTCCAACACATTATAATATAAGTCACTTCAATATCACAAGTGTGCAGTGATAAGAAACATTTAACTGAAATATGTGCAAATAATTTACTGGTGTAATATAAATAAACCGTGTGTGAAATAACAGCCAACAACATTTCTCTTTCTTTAATAATATTAATACCGATTTAATTAGTGCTCGAACACGGGGCTATAGACAGCTGATTGAACGGTATCTTTTCCGTACAGTGATGATAGGCGCTCGATAACGGAGTTTTATACAACCTATATAAACATCACAGCATTCTTTTATTAGGGAATTAATCCGCGGTGAATCAATCGACACCCAAAGTAGGGTGATTGATCACATATTATTACAATTGACGCCCAAAGCGCGGCGCATTTATTCCGTATTGTTACAATTGACGCCCAAAGCATGGCGCATTTATTCCGTATTGTTACAGTCTCCGGGAAATATTGGTAGGGTGTTTATGGGGCTATAAATATAAAAATCACTTTAGGTGAGGTAGAAAATTGGCATTTGTTAGGAATGTAGTGGAATAACTCAAAATACCAAATAACTTTTAAATATTTGTAATCTTTGGGCAGGAGTTGGTGAAATGTTGTTTATCGAAATGTCAAATTCTTACAGAAAAAAAACTACTCCTAATTATGGTAGTAGTTTGAAATTTACTAGGCAGTTATAATAATTTCTTCAAATCCACTTTATTTTTATATTATAATTTTTAATTGAAGGATTGAAAAATGGGTCAAGGTGGATTACTCAAAAATTTTCAAAAACTAATAGAATAGAACACTTCCCATATGGCAGGCGATTTAAATAATACATACACTTAGAGAAACAAGCAAATAGAGGGATTACCACATACAACCATGAAAGTATAAAAGTAGAAGTTTCAAATAGTTATCTGTGAATTCTTTTGGCTATAAATAGATAAAATCTTAATAGGTTAGGCATAAAATTGAAATTTAGCATACAAGTAGAGCTACCACTTCATATAGTCTGTAAAGTAATAACATATGAATATTTTAAGTCAGTGTTGGTAAAATATAGGAGGTTGGGTTCAAAATGTCCTAAACGGAACTACTTTCCAGGTGATCTAAAACTTATATTGACCAAAAAGAAGGGAACAATACAAATAACCAAAAAAATGTATGATTTAACATTTTTCATCAGGACTCTGTAAAATAGAAGGGTAGGACTATATTAACTGAAAAACACACTTTTAGTTGAGATAAAATATTATAATTAAAAATACTTAAATAATTTTTAAATATTTAAAATTTTCAAGTGAGTGCTGGCTAATTTAGAAGATGATTTTTTTTAGAAATATCCAAAACTTGCTTTAAAAAATAATTCCTGCTGTGGTAGAGTACTTTAATTTGTTGGAAAGGTTTAAGATCCACCCCAAAATACACTAGAGAAAAACATTCAAAAATAAACATCTGAAATTGGGGGGAGGAAGAGCATCCCTCCCAAATCAAATTCCAAAACTAATATTATTATTATTATTATAATTAGCACCGCGTCTTACTACCCGTTCGAGTTATACGCACTTACGCTAATGTGTAATGGTAGGGTGATTGTGAGATGAAATGAAGGACCTACAGTTTAACGTGGAATCCGAACCACGGTGGAGGCCTGGCATTCCCCACATTCGCAAGATGTCTTGTCAGAGGTGAAGGAAGGGTTTGGTAATCAGATAAATATGTGCCGAGACTGAGGATTGAACCCCGGCCGCCAGCCCAGAAGGCTGACACCTTACCCCTAGACCGCCAGGTCACCTACTAAAACTAATAGAATCAAACATTTTCCATATGGTATACAATTGAAATATTTGAATAGATGTAAAGAGGCCAGCAGTGAGATGGATCAACCCATACAGTCATAAAAGTCAAAATATGGGAATAATAGGTCTCCGGGAAATAATTGGGAGGTTGAGGCTATAAACATACACACAATTTTAGGAGACTTAAAGCATCGAAATTTGGTATCCGAGTAGAGGTACTATTCAAGATATTCAATTAGGTCCTAAAATAATAAATTTTAAAGTTTGAGTCAGTGAAATGAGAAAGGTTTATTTTACGTTTTTTTAAACTTATTGAAACAACTATTTCATAATGTGATATAAAACAAAATCCGGCAGAAAGATAAGTACACCACTCTGAATAACGATAACATATGATGATTTTAAATACCAAAATGGAGTTCTGGAAAATAAAAGAAGGGAGTGCGGGTAAAAGAAAACGAATATTTTAGGTAGGATTATAAATTGTCAGCAATGTAGTGGGATTAATACAAATACCCAAATAATTTGTAAATATTTGAATTTTCCAAAGGGGGGTTTGAGAAATGGATGGGAGCTCAAAGTTTCCAAAACTTATTTAAAAAAACTGCTTCTCCTTGTAATAAAAGAGTGAAATCTATCAGGCAGAAATAAGATACACCTCAAACACTTTAAAAACAAATTAAATTTTAAAATGAAAGGCCGGAAATGTGAAAAGGGCTCCCTTTCTAAAGATTTCCAAAGGTAGTAATATAACACTTACCGTATGGTGTAAAATAGAAATAAGTACTTGCATGTCGATGGACAACCCCAAATAACGAGAAGAATAGGACATTTTTTAATTTTTAAACAAGAGCCAGTGAATTGGAAAGGGGGCAGAAATGGAAGAATTGAAAGTTTAAAAAGTAGAGAAAAAAGCTCTTTGGTGTGATATAAAATTAATATATTGGCAAAATCTTAAAAAGTCCACCCCGAACATTCATAAAATACTGAAAATCTGTTCCAAAAAATAAGGCGTTCAAAATTTCGCAATGTAATAGAAAATAAAACTGCTGTGTTTAGTAGATGATCTAAATATGCCAGATAATTACAGAGGCTAATATGTATCTATGAGTCCGTTATTTAATGTATGCTGTTTGTTGAACTGTGATACTCTACTTTCAATTGATTTTAGTAACAACGTGTATTTAGTCGTTTTATTTCTCCTATGATTGTTTTTAGGAAAATATTTTTAGATTTTATTCCCATTTTGGCATTATGTTTGAGTCATTTGGCCTATTTGATTATTAATTGCTAATTGATTATTAATGTGTGATAATTGATTATTGATGTGTGCTAATTGATTATTGATTATTAATGTGTGATAATTGATTATTAATGTGTTCTAATTGATTATTAATGTGCTATAATTGATTATTGATTATTAATGTGTGATAATTGATTATTAATGTGTGCTAATTGATTATTGATTATTAATGTGTGATAATTGATTATTAATGTGTGCTGGGGAGGGAAAAGCTACATCCCTGGCGAGAACTAACTACATACCTTCATATCAAAAAACCGTCTATATTTAAAAAAAAGTTCCTTCCCCCCTATGATCGATCGGCGCACGGGGGAGTGAATAAAACACGAATATTATAAAATATATATTTATTATACAATTTTACAGGAATGACGCATATATTCGTCCATACGTTTTTCTACAGTGTCTCTTAGATGTGTTAGTAAAATTGGAAAATAGTTCACTCTAGAAGCTATGAGTATTCTCCGACTTGTTTAAAAAATAATTAGATTCTTTTATAGGTCATTTAAAATGTTCATCACCTATATTCTAGAATATAATCTTTGAAGTGGTCTTCTACCAATAACATTTTGAAAATTGAATTTTTTCGAAAATTTTCCAGAAAATTAAGAATTTGTAATTGCCCTCTTCAAGAAATGTTTACAACTCTCCAGAAATTTTCTGCACCTAGAAGTCATTTGGAGTTTAATTTACGGCCATACTTCAGCTTAATATTCGATAATATAAGAGGTTTTGAAATATATCTAGGGAATAATTTATTTCAGGGAGGGGCAAATTATTTCCAGGGGGATAGTCCCCCACATTTCCGCCATTTTTACTGTCCACACATACTCTTTATTCGGTATTCGTGGATAAACTGATCTCAGGCAATTATTAGTTTTCTTTGATGTGTGGTAGCCTACCGACTCTATATGCGGAACAATGTTTGTTACACACTATGCACGACAAATATTCTTACATGAAAACGAATATTTTTTTCCCACACTTGCGTGAGTCATATCGAAACTTGAATACTTGAATAAACGTGGACGAATAACGCACGTGTGGACCCGGCTTAAGAGGTGTCTGCGGGTAAAGAGATTAAAAATTGTATACAACTTATCTGTGTTGTATTTTATTTCTAAAATTTGAACTTTCATTTTGTTTTTTGTATTAATTTTCTAACTTTCACAAGGGGGTCAAATGCCTCTTTGATCTCCCTGAATCTACGCCTGTGAACAAAGTACTATTCAGACAGCAATGGGAATCATTGAACGTGCTGGAAGCTGGAACGATGGATTAGCGTGACAATGTTCTACCACCGGGCCATCCTGATCGTCTCCCGAGCCATCTTACAACAGTTACCACATTACATTAACTATACTAATGAAGGTTGAATATGGATACAAGAAAAAACATAATGACTCAGTGATGGTGCATTGGCATGCAAAGCCAAAGGTCCCGGGTTTGATCCCCGCATTCAGGTTGTCAATTTTAACTTGATTGAATTTTACAAACGTTGATAACTCCATAATATTGTGTTATCTATATGGGAACGGAACCTCCTTGTAATAATCAGCTTTCTCGAACGTTCTCAGGAACACATCATTTACGAAAGTAAGTGACTGACTAAATTTATGTTACCTACCAATTTTGTTTTTAATATTTTCGATTGTGACATTTCGTGTAAGTAAATTTTCCTTCGAACGAAGGAATGGACAACAAACATTAATAACCTTTTAATCAAATTGAGATATAATTATTGTTATCGTGCCCTGACGAAAAATTGCTACAGTCTTACGTGTCCAAGTCACGTTAAAAAAATATCCAGCATAAGTTCAGATGTTTGGTGAGTTTTGTGAAAATCTACAGCTCAATAACTATTTTAGATACTTCATTCAAACACTTCTATCTATGACATCGGGAATTTTATATTAATAGCATAATCGTTTTACGTAAACTATAAAATAACCTTCAGAGACAAAAAAAATCACAGTATTAATCTAATTTCCAATATGTTAAGAGTGGCACATTCTGTGACATAGCTTGGCGTATAAAAACATGAAATCAAATCAGCAAATCCTGTTAACAGTTACTTTAGACCTGTGGCGGTAGCCTTGAATGTGTATGTTAGATAATCCCTTCATAGATAAAAATTAGTGTATGGGCCGCAAAAGCTTGCTTTCTCTCAAAATCCGTGGCAGCCTCGAAAAAGATCGCTTCCCGACTGGTGACTCATTGGTTGTGTAATTGACACAAGCAGCGATCTCAACAATCAAGCGCCAACTTTATCTTGGCAAGTTATGTCATTCGATGAGAACGTTGGCAGCCATGAGTTCATCTCATCTTCTGGATTACGTTTGTTTGTCTTCATGAAGAAAATACATATAATTAGCTGTTGCAAAGGTGGCTTGGACACACACTCGCTGTCCATGCCAGGAAATGACGTGGTTTATCAGGGGTAGTGGTGACATCTGTTATAGTGTCCATACATAAACATAACAAACTTCCTTCAGTTGTCCATACACTCCATATATTCCGGGAGGTGTAAGTCATGGCCTTAATACTAGGCCGAGCTAAGAATAGTTTCCATACTAAAGCTTTCCCAAATGTTTGCCAGGCAAAAGCTGAATAGAACAAGTTAAACTCACGGCCCAAGCCATGGTTGGGTGTAACCCATGGATTTTTTTCAACAACCACTAAACAACTAGACCGTATTCTTATTTTTATAAACGTCATAGAAATAACACAACCTTTGCGAATGTGATATTAAGATATAGGGATTAGGGATATAATATGGAGAAATCTGAGGTTGGGGTACCATATTTCTTCGACATGAATTAATCTCCAGGAGTTGTTGAATCTCCAGGCCCAATATGTACAATGTTTGGCAGCACACAAGTATCTTTACAGTTGTTTAAAGACACACATTTTTTAACAATAAAATAATAGTATCTTTGTCACTAAATTTATAGCGTGACAATCACACAGCTATTGTTGAAATATGAGCAGAGTGTTATTGTGTTATAATTTATAAAGTTAATTAATTTAATTTTTTTTTAATTTTTGAAATACTATGCTATTGCCATTTTTTTTTTTAATGTGGCCCTTAGTATTTTTAATGTTCAATATGAAACAAGTTTGACACAGTTGTTCTAGAGTCTAGAACATCAACTCCATTCTGTTTATTAACAAACAAGTTGGACCCATGTTTTCTGGGCTCGAAATTCCCGTAACCAGTTAGAAAGATTGACCATCTTCACGTCTTACTGCCCTCCGGGCTAGAAGCTTATTTACACTAAAGAGATAACTAGAAGGAAGAGATAATTGATATAAAACACAAGAAGAGCCGAAAACAATCGGGAAAAAAATAACTCAGTACGCCCGACTGAGATTCGAATCCTGACCACGCCATCACTGTAAGAACACCAAGACTTATACCTTTGACCACGTGTCCACAGGCGTGGGTTTGGTCACCATTCAATTTATTGTTCGTTTAAGAGGAACCCAAAGAAACGCTATACGATGAGAATCCACCTTGTTTTTGTTTCCACCTACTCGAATTAAAAACACACATTTCATGTTTGGGGGATGCCAAAAGTGATGGTGATTTAAAAAAAAAATGAAAACCACTGGAAATCAAAATTGGAAACCATGTTGGAGAATACTTGAGAAGATCAGGTGGACATACAGGGTGACAAATGAAGTCTCAAGAAGATTGGATGAAAAGAGAACCATTTTGGATGTGATTCTACGGTACTAAGCAAACTGAATCGGAGATATCCTTAGAAAGAACTGTCTTCTCCACGTCATAGAAGGAAATGTTGAGGGAAATAGGAGCTTAGGAAGAAGGATTCAAATATTAGATGACTTAAAAGAAAGAAGAACATTCTGTAAGCTCAAGGAGGAGGTAGAGGACAGGGCGCAATGGCGATATAAATTCATTGATCAAAGGAATGGACCTGTCGTAAGACAGGACACTTTAATAATAATATTAATAATGTTAAGTTACATCCATGTGGTATGAGGAAGCTGTAATTTGATGAAAACCATTTAGTAACAATCAGCCTCAGTACACCCGGCCTGATCCAGAACTCAGACCTCGTCACCAGCAAACTAGACCGCAGACCGCAGAACTAATCGGAGGGCGAAATAAACTTTTGAGTTGTATTTCACAAACAATGCTGGCGACGTATCAAGATTTGGTTAAACATTGTGTGTTGACTTTATAACCTTGCAGTTTAACTTATATTAAATCTAACACACAGTAAATAATCTATTTTAATGTTTAATAGTGATTAAACGTCATGACTCAAGTAATAAAATTTTGAATGAAACAAAGTACAAGCAAAACAATCCTCTAAGGTATAGACCTACGTTTAGTTCTTTCCCTCAATTAAGGTATATTTCGTGTCAACTACAATCAATTTAAAATGGCGCACCTTTATTTTGTAACTATTAGAAACAAAATAAAATGTATGGCTAAGAAAATCGTTAATAATTGGCCGATTTGGTCATAAAACGGTCGTAATAAATACCACGGGAGCCAATTCTCTTTGGTCGTCAACATAAAGAACAATTTAATTACGATAGCTCGTCTAATATGAGCACGATTTTGATATCCAATTATTTCCAATATTAAGGGCGAGTAAAAGAAAAAAAATCCACATTACTGTTTTGCATCTCTTCCCGCCAACTCAAAATCACAAAACCAGAGTGTGTTCATTTTTCTATAACCTTCAGACAAATTGCTTTATTGCTTTAAGAACAGTTTGAAAATACCAACTTTGTTGCGGTCAGCAATAATATGTTGTTACTTACTATCTATCAAAGATAACAGTTTCAGATCACATGACTTGATGTCCTACTGTCTGTGCGCTAATTAACAAAGTATCTCAGTCCCCCCAAAGACTCTCCACGACTCAAAGTTTTCCGTCGCGTGTTAACCTGCATCGTGTCCAGAATAAAGCCTCGTGTATATTGTAACACAACATGTTGGTGTTGGGAGAGCCGGTCAGAGCCAACAAGTTGTGTCGGGTTGTGTTGGATCATTTGTTGGCGATAATAAACGACCAACCCAACATGTTGGCTGATTTGGGAGGTTCTGCGCATGCGCTAGAGAGTCGAGCCAGCCCGCACTTGAGGCGTACTAAATTTGACTATGAAACTGGCCCATAGTGTAGCGCCGAACTTGAGGCGTACTAAATTTGACTGTGAGACTGGCACATTCCATTCGAGTTTAGGTAGGTGTCGTCTTGGATTTGGTGTGGCGCCGCACTTGAGGCGTACTAATTTTGACTATGAAACTGGCCCTAAGTTATTGTAATTTGAGGTCACTAAGCGGACTATCTCCACTGTGTTCTGTTCGTTATAATATAAAAATTGAGCTTGCCATCATCATCTGTCCTGTCTTTCCTGTATTTTTGCAAAATATAGATATATTTTTTTAGTCTGAAAATTTTAAATTTTCACTTGACTCTCCACTCTCCCTTCACACAATTGCTGGTACACTCCCTCTATATTCAACCTTTTTCCCTCTTTAGCATGTTAGCGCAGTTAGTAATAATACGACCCACACTGGCCGCATGATCTAAGGCATCATTTTCGCAATAAGATAGACTGTTGATGGCGGGGAGATCGGGGTTCAATCCCAGTCGAATACACTGAGGGTGGTTTTCCACTCTCTATCTCTATCTCTCTTTCTTCACACAAATGCTGGTACACTTACTCTAAATTAAACCTTCCTCATGTGTGTAACCCGAACAGGTAGTGAGACGTGGTGACGAAATAAAATGGTGGTTAGGAGAGTAATTATTGTACCTGTTGCGAGTTAAGTTATTTTGTCTGTCGCTTGATTATATCATTCGCCTTAGAAAGTGCATGTTAAGCATTTATAATAACTAATAATATTATTGCAAGTTTGAACTAAATCATTTGTAGTCCAGTTTTTGGAAAGATTATCCAGTACTAATGTACTGTTTTTTTTTTAATCTAGGGGACGCCCGAATGTACTAATCGTACATCCTTTATATGGAGGCTCTTTCCATGTCCCAATGAGATGAGGTGTTGGCTATAGTGAGTATGAGACTGATAGTGATCGCGTCTTGCTACCTGTTCGGGTTATAATTACGCCTATGTACTAATTACATTAATGAGCTAGGGATTAGTAAGTTTGAATTTAGAGGCAGTGTACCCGCATTTACATGAAAGGAGAGTGGAAAACCATCCTTACTATACTCGACCGTGATATAACTAACCCCAGTCTTCCCGTCATCGACAGTCAAGCCTATTGACGCCTAAGACCATGCTGCCACTGAGGCAAGTATTAATTATTACAATCCGTGAGTATGAGGGTTATAGTTAATTATGAAGATGTGGAACCAGTGGAAACTCTTAAACCTAACTAACCAAGCCCTGCTAACCATTGAGGTATATCCCCTTTCGGGAAAAATATCCAAGGTACCAACTGGTAATCAAACTCGGGACCTCCAAACACGTAGGTAGGTGCATTGCCCAATACCCCACGAGGCTAGTTAGACTTTTAATAACTGGTGCTACGATTTTAAAGTCTGAGTTATGAGTGTCTGGGACCTAAAATTTAGAGTAACTCAATTGGAGTTGATAGCTTAGATTCAAACAAGGGACCCCAGAAACTGCTCTAGATTATTCAACCACTGCAAAGACATTATTTATTAATCTTTAATCATCTACATCAGCGTTAAGCCAAAGTACTTAATATTTTTTAAATTTATAATTAAATATGAAATAGAATAGGAAAAATTTTACGTGTGTTTCTATGAAAACAAAATGCATGCATTGTTAACTATTGTTTGATCAGTCGTAGTCAAGGTAGTTTTAATTCAAAATGTCGTTTTTAAAATAATAGTTATGATAAAATTACTATTATTTTTATTTATTCATAGATTAATTAGTATTTTTAGTTATATAAACAATAAAATACATACAATTATTTAGGACCAATTATGTATTTAACTATTCAATTTGAAATATACTTTATTTACCAAATTTATTAATTTATTATGTGTGTTTTACTACACACGATTTTAAATTTTTCCAGCTAGTTTTCCATTTTTTCACAATAAATATTGTATTTTATAAGTAAATTTCAACATTTCGACACAAATCACACGTCAATTCAAATATTTGAGGCCAAAAGATTTGACTAAAAAGTGTTCTTGAATTAAAGTAAAATACATTTGTATTTGATATTAGAGCCCAATGTGCTCTCTTTCGAGTCCGTAATGGGCATATGTCTTCTTTCACGTCAGGAAAAAGCCTACCTCAGGGAGCGAGAAATTGATGGAAACAATCGAAAATCAAAAGATTTTTCTTGGATATATAAATAAAATGCGTCCACGACTTATCAAGTAAATGACGTCACATAGAATCACCAAAGTTAGTTGACATTAAATAAAGGATTTGAACTAATTTTGACGGAAAAAAGGTTGATAAGTTATAATGCAAAAAGCAAATGTTTTCAACCAATTGTTCATTTATAATAATTGTCAGCTAACTTTTATGACTATGTCCATTTCATTAACATAAACTCTTTTTTTTTAAATTCTTAATATTTCTTATTGAAACACTCCCTTAAAATAATCGAATTTGCGCTATGAATACGATAGTAATAATATTAATGATAATGATAATATTAATGATAGTAATAATATTATTTATATTAATTATAATAATAATTTTAATTAGAGTAATAATAATTTTAATTAGAATAATAATAATTTTAATTAGAATAATAATTTTAATTAGAATAATAATAATTGTATTTAGAATAATAGTTTTAATTAGAATAATAATAGTTTTAATTAGAATAATAATAATTTAATTAGAATAATAATTTTAATTAGAATAATAATAGTTTTAATTAGAATAATAATAATTTAATTAGAATAATAATAATTTTAATTAGAATAATAATAATTTTAATTAGAATAATAATAGTTTTAATTAGAATAATAATAATTTTAATTAGAATAATTATAATTATAATTAGTTAAAACATGGAAATATGCCTCCTGGGGAAATCGCCATGTAAAATAAAGGATTAACGCATCTTGCACAGTACCACATGGGCCCACGCTCTATGGTGATGCGGAAAACTGTGTCACGTCTTACTATCATCAGTGTTGAATTCAATCACAAGGGAGGGGGTGTAATTGCTAAAAAATATTGTTATAACAATTAAATTAAGAAAAGAATATATTAGGAAATATTTAACCAATGTTATTATTTTAAAGGGGTAACCTTCACCCTCTCCAGGTTTGCCTGAATTCAACACTTCATTGATTGATCTTATGACATTGTTTAGTTTAAGAATTTTCATTGACTAATAAAAAGATTTACATGACATATGTTTGTTTCATTACTTAAGTTATGTGGCTTATGTGCCATAACCAAACCCAGACATAATTCAACTATCTAATGCATGGGTCATGATACGCCCAGGTTTAATTTTCATGTTTGGGGTTATTTTTAAACTTATAGAGAAAACAGTGAGATATAGTTTAACAAAAATATAAATGCATAAACTTTTATACTAGAGTATACCCTAATATATTACATATAATGTAAGCTTATTTATTTATTAGAGAAAGATTAATTCCTATTTTATTGGATAAGACTGGTGCAATGGACACATTCGACCATGCAGCCACTGATATAATAAATATCCATGTAATAAAACCTTTTTCTACAATCCAATGTACATATGAAGAACCTTATCTGAAAGCTATAAATATTACTAGATTGAATTTAACATTTTCTTATTTCGTCGTGATATGCAAATACAAATACTAAAAAATAACACATAGGTAGTAATGTATTATCAATGTTTACCACTCTTCCTATCACAACCGGAGTTTATACAACATTGATCTATCAAAGCACTTGTTTTGTATGCATTCATTTCAATTCTCAACCTACTCCCCGTCCAAGGAAAGAACAATGTGTGGGTTTGGTAACACATTTAATTCCCGATAGTCATCGATGTTTTATTGATAAAATATTGAATGGGGATTGAATGTTCTAAATCGTGCGCTGATAAGAGTATGACTGAAAAATTAATTGTATGGGGAAAAAAGATTTTGTAATAAAATAACACGTTTAACAGGTGTATTATATCTGTAGATAAATTATTATTATTATTAGCACCGCGTCTTACTACCCGTTCGGGCTATACGCACTTACGCTAATGTGTAATGGTAGAGTGATTGTGAGATGAAATGAAGGACCTACAGCTTAACGTGGGATCCTAACCACGGTGGAGGCCTGGCATTCCCCACATATCTGTAGATAAAGAAAAGGAGGCGCATCTAAAAGAACACGGCCCAGCTACTTTTATTTGAGTATTTCTGCTAGAATCGAGAACAATCGATTACGACACACAAAAGTTGTCGACTACTTTTATTCGATTCTTCCCATCACTAGAGTTCACTGAGCATAGTAAGTGAGCAAAGCAGTGCTGCCAATTCACATTAATAAAATTCTTACCAGAAATCAAAAGTGTATCATTTAAATAGACGATCAAATGGCGTCCCCCTTATATATCCCCTCTCTTTCGACATGAAATACTCCCTACCCGGTTGTTTGTGACAGCTAGAGTCAAGGTTTTGAGTTTCTCCTTGTCTGGAAAGGCTTTTGCAATGCTCTCCGAGAGGCTATATACCGGTTTTGATATTAAGGAACTTTTTGAAAATATAGACCGTTTTCGATATGAACGGATGTTTTTTTTTAGTTATGTCGAATAAATATATATTTTATAATATCTGTGTTTTATTAGACGCTACCACCAGGTACCAAAGTTAAGTTACGTGAACTAACCTGAGATTGTGAACTGAAAACAATTTTACTAACACATCTAAGAGACACTGTAGAAAAACGTATGAACGAATATATGCTTCATTCCTGTAAAATTGTATAATCAATATATATTTTATAATATCCGTGTTTTATTCACTCCCCCGTGCGCCGATCGATCATAGGGGGGAAGGAACTTTTTTTTTAATATAGACGGTTTTTTGATATGAAGGGATGTAGTTAGTTCTTGCCAGGGATGTAGCTTTTCCCTCCCCAGCACACATTAATAATCAATTATCACACATTAATAATCAATTATCACACATTAATAATCAATAATCAATTAGCACACATTAATAATCAATTAGCTCACATCAATAATCAAAAGGTGCGACTAAGGTGTCGAGTTACTATAGATTTTTTTGAGGGGCTACGTGACTTCAAACAAGGATGTTTACGAATTCCTCACACCTCACGTCAACTGCTCGCAATAACAACGCGTCACAAATATAGTCCGTTTTCGATATAAACGCACTGAAAATGTTAGATATAGTCAGTTTTATGTATGAAGGGGTGGAATGAGGGGGCATGCACAGTAGTAATCGCTATACAGTATATATAAAGACGAAAGCTCTCACTGGCTCACTCTACCGGATCTTTTGGACCCTTGGACCTGGAATCTAGAAATTGGAGAGGGGGGTTCCTTTCAGGTAGTGTTCATCCTAAACGAAGGGGGTTTCCAAAATTAATTTAACCCTCATGGAGGGAAAGGGGGTTGGCACATTGTGTTTGTCAAAAAATATATATAATATATTTTAGAGCTGCAAATCTGAAATTTAGCATGGTAGTGTGAAAATCCCAAACATCAAAAAAAATAAAAATGGGAAATTTCAAAATGGGATTAAAGAAATGAGGGTGGAGGTGGCATAATTAGAAATAACTTTTTAGATGAGGCAGAAAATTAAAATTTGGCAGACAGAGAAACAACTTCAAATAATCAATTGGGGGAAAAGGATGTCGTCAAAAAGGGGTTGAAAATGTTAAATCTTTATTTGGGACTTTGGGACATAGGGGGTAAGGGGGCTCTTAACAGAAAAACATACTTTTAGGTGTTGTAGAAAATTTAAATTTGGCATGCCGTTAGAAAGACAACTCCAAATAATCTAACTTGTTTTAAATTTGAAATTTCAGGTAGAAATTGTTTAAATGTGAAAGGGGGCTTACAATTTCCAAAATGAATATAAATAATTTCCTCTGTGGTTTAAAGCTGAAATTCGGCAAAAAGGTATAAAGAACACGCCAAATAGCCGTAAAATGCTTAAGATTTCAAATAGTGAATACAGTCTAAGGGGAGAAGAATGATAGTTAAAACGAAAACCTTTTAGATGAGGCAGAAAATTTAAATTCTTCAAGAAGGGCTGGGGAAAGTAACATTAATTTTAAATTTTTACTATCTAGAAAAGAGACCGGGCAAATGGTTGGTTTTAAAATTCCAAAAAATAGAATAGTAGATAACTTTTAAGTGTGGTTAAAGATTTAAATTTGTCATGCATATATAAGAACTATCCCAATCAACCATTAAGGAAGGTCTTATCTTCAAGTTTCAAATTTAAGAAGCACTAAATGAGGAGATATTCTTAAAACTAATATAAAACACTGTTTGGTGTGGTAAAAAATATGAATGAATATTGTAAGGAACGTACTTGGTAGAACGAAATTGGTTGATTGATTGATTGATTGATACATTTCTAAGTCTATTAACAATGCAAGTTATGAAAAAAGGGGATGGTCAAACAAAAGGAAGATTATTATAACATAAAAATATATACTCTAAGTCAATTAACAATATAAATTGATGGAAGTGATAAAGAATTAATTATTCAGGAATAGAAATTGACATGTCAGGAATTTATTCACTCATAAATACATAAATAATTTTCCTAAGGATCACCTAGAATTGGTTCAAGAGTAATTTGAATTTACAAAAAAATAAGTAAAACAGAAGTTTAATAAGATTCTATAAAGAAATTAAATTATTAGAAAAATATTTTGAATTTTTTCAAAAGCATAAATTGTAAAAAGTTAATGACTGAACCAGAGTTGTTATTACAAGTGACAATTACAAGAAAGATCAATTTAATAGCATCTAGGAAACAGTCAATAAGGGCAATTTTGCAGTTATAAAAAATTGATAGATTAATAAAAGGTGATTAATGATAAGTTTGCAAAGTGATCAATTGCATGAATGATCAATTTGATCAATCTAGGAAATAGATAACAAGGGCCATTACACAATGTCAGACTTCTGTGCTGGCGGACGGGGTTCAATCCTCGGTCCCGGCACAGATTTATCTGATTACCAAACCCTTCCTTCACCTCTGACAAGACAGCTTGTGAATGTGGGGAATGCCAGGCCTCCACCTTTGTCCGGATTCCACGTTAAACTGTAGGTCCTCTATTTCATCTTACAATCACCCTACCATTGCATATTAGCGTAAGTGCGTATAACCCGAACTGGTAGTAAGACGCGGTGCTAATAATAATAATAATAATAATAATAATAATACATAATGCAACCATATTATAGTTGAATTACATGTAAAACACGTTAAATTTGAAATTATTATTTATCTAATAGCATAGCATACAAGGTTAAAGTATGTTATTGTTTAGACCTTGTTATCATGTCAAGAAGTTGAAAACTTGTGTTAACAAGACGCGGCGCTTAAAAATTAAAAGAGGAAGAAACCATCTAGTAACAAAAAAACACCTTCACGACAACTGACCTTTATTCAAACTTTGACCTCCTGTCGTCTAAAAAAAACCATACAACGCCTCTGTTTAAGCTTCCTATACTGGCAATGTCAGAGGCTCATAAAATGGTTACTGCGCCTAGAAACACTGCAATCTGTTCTACGTGAAAACCATTAAAATTGCTTACTGCATCTAATAAAGTTTGTGGGAATGTGGGATTGTCGTAACTCTTACGTGAACTAAAAAAATAGACCCTCCCTCACCCAAGCAAATAAATACATTAATCGGCTTTAATTTTTACTTTATCATGTAAAGAAAATAGTATAGTCTTAAACATATTTGGTCCCCAAGATTATTATAGATCTTGATACATTATGTGCTCCCAAACATAACAAAATTAAGCCAACCTTAAAATTATTTTAATTATTTTATTTATGACTTACTGAAAATACGATACAAATACATAATGGTGATTAAAGAGGAACATTTTTTGACAAAAGTTTCAGATTATTAAAACACAGAAAAAGGGCATGTGTTTGTTAATATTGTTTGTTTAGTTTTAATTTCTCCCACCACCTTGGAGAGAAAGTATTGTGATCGCAAACAAAACAAAATATAACTCGAGATTTTGATGGTTAATTTATACGTTTCATGACTCCCTGAATAATAATTTAAAAAAAGGTGTTTTCCTAATGCCGTCTGTCTGTACCTCGGGCTAGAACCAAAAATATTTTACAGATTGGGTTATAACTTGGTTTATCGGGTTTTGATAACCCCCCCCCGATGGGTTTTTAGAATTAGATATCCAACCCTAAATTTAAGTATAGTTTACTGAAGGAAAAAAAAGAAAGAATCGATTTTCTCGAAACTCACGCTAATGATTTTGATTAAATTTTATATCTAGATATTGTTTATCAATATAAACAAGATGGCAATTCTCATATTCTCATGAAAATTAATTTGAGGATACTTTACAAGGGGAAAGTTTTCCAACTTTGATCGTTTCTCCACAACAATTCAACAACAATGCATGGACATATTATTTCTTTTCACAAATCTTACTATTTAAAAAAAAAATGTGTATTTTAAGATGAAAGTGGGAGTAAGTCTGCGGTGTATAGTATAATTTATTTTGAAGTATTAACATAATATGGTCTACAGCAGACTCGATGTTAGTGATTCCTTCAACCACCTAGCGCTGTAGTCAATACGCGAGTGTTAGAATAGACTGAAATCTCTGACATTGATTTATTTGATAATTTTCCTTTTGTCAACGTCCCTAGGATTAATTAAAATGAACCAAAAGACTTTTAAATAAAACATCACTGAAGAAATAAATGTAAATTTTCCAAAAGGGAAAATTTCACGTCTCACATATCTATCTATACCATGATTTTGGGAGGCCTTATTTCCAGTTAGAATCCTACTTAGCAGTGGTATTTTTGTAGGATAAAAAACTTTGCAGACTGATGTTTCCTAACCTATGAGGTCATAGCAGGTCAAGATAAGATTTCCCATGTTGGTGAATTTGTGTTTTATTTGATGAGTTTTCATAGTGGCTATATCTACCTAGAATAGGAAGGAAACAAGGAAAATATAATTTTAAAAACAGGTCAATGTTTTTAAGTTTCTAATAGTATAATGAATCTGTAAATTATTATTATTATTAATATCAATATTATTATTATTATTAGCACCGCGTCTTACTACCCGTTCGGGTTATACGCACTTACGCTAACATGAAATGGTAGGGTGATTGTGAGATGAAATGGAGGACCTACAGTTTAACGTGGGCTCCGAACCACGGTGGAGGCCTGGCATTCCCCACAATTCACAAGATGTCTTGTCAGAGGTGAAGGAAGTGTTTGGTAATCAGATAAATCTTTGCCGGATCAGAGGATTGAACCCCGGCTGCCAGCATAGAAGTCTGACACCTTACCCCTAGACCGCCAGGTCACCTGAATCTGTAAACTTCTCAGAGGAAGGGGGAAGGGTAATAATCAGATAAACAAGAGGCTTCGTAGGGTTAAATGCTCATTTTTTCCCCTCTCTGTTTATTTCGTACATTGGTGTCTAAGTGCGATAGTGCTTAGGGTGTTTAGAATGCGTCAAATTAGTATGCAACCCACTTCACAGTATAGCTTTTAAATCTCCAAGAAGCCAACGTCAACTCTCGTTCTAGAAGGCCTTTTATCTTATCAAAATACTACTAAACAGTATAAATCTGGCACCAAATAAGGCCTTACAAAACGGGTTTCTTATTAAAATCAAGGTACAGTTATAGCCCACCGTTAGGAGGCCCCCTTAGTAACAAAAATTAGTGTATTAACCTTTCAAATGATCGTTTTAATTTCACCTCCACTTGCTAGAAACCTCTCCAATGTGTTAATTCCCCTTTATTAAGTCGGCGGTAGCGTCCCGTCTTTCTCTTAATTCCCCTCAATCAATATTGCTGACAGCTTGCCCTCCTGTCCGTCTGTATGTCCTGGGACGTGCATGTGTGTTTATCTCCCTCTCTTTCTCTCTCTCTCTCTCTCTTTCTGTCCAGCAATATTCTCTACCACCGCAGGAACATCAAATATCTCACTCGGAGCTCCCACTAGAATGATAGATAAATTCACGGCTTAGAATTAAAACGAGAAAACGTGTTAGATCTAGATTTTACAAAACAAGATGTCGGGTGATTAGTGGCCTTCGAACCTGTTATTTTTTGTTGTATTTTAATACAGTTAATATTTCTCATCTTTTTATATATTTTTTAATTTGGCCTATACGCTTTGTATTTATATGACGTAGTGGAGTAAGAAGATCTAACTGAATTTGGGAGGAGCAAGAGTGGAAAACCATTTATTTAAAACCAACCTTGTTACACCCGACCGAGAATCGAGCTCCGATATTCCCATTAGTAATACAATCTTACATGATAGTGACATCTTATACCATGCATTACTACCTATCTGATCTTTCCGCCTATTTACATTAATAGGGGTGGTGACTAGTAAGGTAGAATTTAGAAGTAAATATAACTGAATGTGTGTAGAGGGTGAGTGATATAAACAACTTAGGAAAATAATATTCTAAATACACCGGACCGGGATTGGAAACCCGACCTCCCCATCAACTCTAAATCTAACCACGTGACCACCGGTTGAGGGCCACAAGGTTTTAATAGAAAACACCTTCTAGAACTATTTTTCTTTAAGTCCGTCTCAAGTAGAGCAGATCTCGTGGGAGGGAAAACCGTCGAGTGACGCAACACTCAGAAGAAAAAAAGAAGAGTCAGTGGTACGGGGCGCTAAGGAAATGCAAAGCCCTCGTGTCTTGTAAATGCACGAAAGACGACAGATTGAAGCCGACGACTCGATGATGGATTCATGACCGACACTGCCAAGCATCACCCATCACCCCCCAAAACCATCAGACCAAGGGGGTGTGGGGGGGAGTGTTTGCCCCACGACTTGTAAATATAGACTACCCTCGCGTCACACCCGCTCAGTGACTGATTCATTGCCCTTTCCTCACTCCCCCTCTTTCACAAGAGTTTGTCGACGGTGTGTGTGCAGAGTGATGAGCTGAGCTGATCTGGAAGACTCTCAACCTTGATTATAGCTTAAAAAATAAATACTAACTGCTTACGTTTTAACATGAAGATATCCGCTTCGGTGGTCGAACGGTCTAAGGCGCCACTCTGTCCATAGACTGGGACTGCCTGTGACGGGGACATTGATGTTTTAATCCAGGTTGGGTTTACTAGGTGTAGGGTTTTATCACAAAGCGCTTAACACTCTCCCTCCATGTAAATGAGGGTACAATTCTTCTACATTCAACCCTCCTCATCCATAACACATTATCATTATTTAATAAATATGCGTATAGACCGAACGAATATTAAAAAAAAAATCCCACATTTACTTATTATATCGCATTAGAAACTTGAAAGTTCATTGCAGCACTTACAAAAGTATGTCACCTATAACTTATTGAGCTAGTTCTATCCAGTTCCCCTCATTACACCCTATCCCTATCCTGAACTGGTTCTATCCAGAACAACTCATTACATCCTATCCCTATACTGAGATAGTTCTATCCAGCACACCTCATTATACCCTATCCCTATCTTGAGCTTGTTTTATCCATTCCCCTTCATCACAACCTATCCCTATCTTGAGATAGTTCTATCCAGCAAACCTCATTACACCCTATCCCTATCTTGAGATAGTTATACCCAGCCTACCTCATCACACCCTATCCTTATCTTGAGCTAGTTCTATCCAGCCCCCTCATTACACCCTATCCCTATCCTGAGCTATATATATCCAGTCCCCCTCACTACACCCTATCCCTAGCTTGAGTCAGTTATATCCAGTCCACCTCATTACACCCCATATCTTTCAGATCCATTATAACGTAATCCTCCCATTTACGTTTAGATCTTCCCAATGGTTTTTTCCCATTGAGTCTACCAGTCAACACTTTAGACGTGTTTCTAGTTTCTTCCATTCGCGCTGTATGTCCTGCCCACCGTAACTTGCGAGATTTGATTACCACTAACAATGGCTTGTGAAGAGTACATAGTATGTAAAGTTCCTTCGTTTGAAAAATTGGGAGTGTAGCCGATTGTTCACGTGGAATGAAGTACAGAAACGGTCACCCCTTGTGTGAGGTCGCGATGCTGGCAGTCACCCTGTGACTAGGATACACACAGCCTTACACTCAGACGGGCCTCGGACTCCTAATTACAGACCTGTCGTCCCACCGCGCCTGTCACGTCCCGTCAAAAGAGAAGGTCACTACTCTAACAAGAGGTCCGTTGGCAAGAGGTGGTGAAGGAGGTAGCAGAGGTGTGAAAGAGGGGCCGGGGGGTGGGTGAGGTAGGTTGCCATGCCAACCAAGTCCGGACCGGAGAAAATGGTCAAGCTCCTGTCCTCACGCTGGACCATACAAGACGTTGCCATGGTTACAGTCCTTCCCCCTCCCCCTGTCGTTTTACCTAGACCCCCCTTTCCGAGCTATGACGGGACAGGCTTACTAAGATATTGTCCATTGACTGACACGTTCATTCCTACTGTGGTGTTTCTGCTAGTTGTACCCCTGGCGTCATGCGTGCTGCGTTTCTGGTTCCACTATGGACCAATTATTTAAGTTGCACCATAGCAGAAACAAACAAGGCGAGCTTGTTATCTTTCAGGATAAGATATATGTAGAGTACACTCCGTTTACCCTGAAAGATAGCAAGTCTACCTTGACGGTTCATACGACCATAGGGTAATACGTCAAGAGGATACTTTTGCCTTTCAAGATAAACGGAGTGTATACATTAATGCAGAACGTCTTTCGTTAAGGTGGAAGAGTAGAGGACGAGAGAAAAGCTAGGTGTTTTTGATGTTTTTATAGCAAAAATTTTTACAACATAAATCAAATATTGCTCCAATATAGGGCCTAGACATAATTATTCACATGATGATATCAACAGTTATTAAATATCTGTCTTGGGCATAGTGGCATTTGATGAGAAACTTTTTAAATGAAGAGAGAAATTAATAAACTCTAGAACTGTTGATATTACCATGTGTACAAAATTAAACCCTATGTTTTTACTGGAGAATCATTTTATTTATTTTGGCAAAAAAAAAGTTTTCTATAAAAACTGCAAAAACATTGACCTTTTCTCTAGTTTACCACCCTTCCACCTTAAGACTCTCTTTTAAATAGTTGAAATACTAGGCAACCAAAAAGGGGTGATTAAAACAGCGATATTCCCCTCAACTCAAACCATATTTCACACCAAGTAATGACTATTTTGTTCTCAACTGGGACTTGAACCGGATTTGGTCAAAGGTTGCTGATCTGTATCAGAAAATACAAAATTATCTAAACCACGGGACCGTTTAAAAAAAAATCAACTTTAACTAAGTCAGCTGCCACTTTGGTGCTCGAATGGTCCCATCTTTAGACCATTCGACCTCCTAAGTGGGCCAATATACGTTATTAGATTTTAATGGCGTTACTCTCACTAAAGACTAGAACTACAGATGACGTGAGGATAGGGATATAATCCCGGTCGGATGTACTGAGGGTCATTTATCCTAAATGTTTTTCCACTTTTATTCCATGCAAATATGAATACACATCTTTTAAATATAACCTATTTCATCCTTAACACACTAGCGCAATGAGTACATATGCATATAACAAGAATGGGTGGTAAGGACGCGGTTACAAAATAAATATATCTCTTATGTGAACAAAGGAAATCCATGTTCTAGTTTTAGACTATGTTTTATTATATTTTTGTACAGGTCATTGAGGTCAAACAACAGCTAAATTTTAATAGTCACAGCCAACACTTTGAGTTTATATAAATAAAAGAATCTAAAACAAATCTCTTCAAATTATATCCACTAAGTCTTTACAAACCAAAACATCTCTTAAATGACTGTCTAAACGTGTTTTTTTTTAAGACGTCACAAAGCCACAGCTGTCATAGCTACAAATTTTCTCGCCGGCAAATTCGGGAGCTCTGCGGCCATTAAAGTAAAAATGAACTAACTGTATCGTTTATAAATGATATTTTTCCTATTATTATTCTATACTTCATCTATACATAGCTTAAAATATTTAAAACTCGACATTTAAAATGTATGTTTAGATGATTATGAATAGAATGTGCAACATGAGATAAAAAAAGTTAAAAAGAAAAAGAAAAGAAAATCGCTCTTATTTGTGGACTTGACACGTTTTAACATGAAGTTGTCATTTTGATCAATCACCTCGTAGCACCTTCTCTGGCAGACTTGGTCGGTCTGTATTTAGGTCTTGATGCGAAGCGAGGTTTCACGAGACGAATGCCATCTCCTGAAAGTGATGCTTGCCAAGTATGTAAGCGAATTAGCCCACGTGACAATTTCACTCTGTTGACTCTTATAGAACCTACCTACATGACACGGCTTGTTGTGCATCTGTTTGTTTTAGATCCATCAGCGAAAAGAGATGGTAATAGAAACGGCGAGAGAGATGGTTGGAAACATTGGAACCAATCAAAAGTAAATTGAAGGAAGGGAAATGTAGAAGATTTTATTAGTGAATTAAAAGTTAAAGAAACGAGTTGGACTGTTTAATTCTCTAAAGTGATAAAATAACAATTTTCAAGAAAATATATCAGTGAGCTAACTTTGGCGACAATTTGTAATATTAATTAAGAGAGTTGAGGGTTATTTAGTGCTTCTGTAGATGAGGAAATATTTACGAGAAAGGTGGACACTATTTATAAACGATATAGGACAAAAAGAGATTAAGATTAAGCATGTGTATATTGGCTCACTGCTAGTACTTTTATATTAGAAAACGTGACGTTAACATAGGGATTAAAAGTCATAAATGTAATTGTCCTGTCTTTTGAATGTATACTTCAATCGTATTAAGAGTTATAGTACAATTAATAGCTATAATAGTAATAAACTCAGAAAAGGAGTATCAAACTTACTTACTCTGTGCTATCAAGAACTCTCAAGACAATTGCCGCACTTACAAAAGTACGCCACCTATCCCTATCTTGAGCTAGTTCTATCCAGTCCACCTCACTACATCTTATCTCTTTCAGGTCCATTCTAATGCTATCTATCCTCCCATCTGCATCTAGATATTCCCACTGGTATCAATAAAGTAAAACATTATAATCATTTTTAGCCAACTCTAAATGTAAACTCAAACTAGATAAAGTATTTAAATAAATTAGATAAAAAATCTAGATAATTTAACAAACAAAAGTAACTTAAAGTATTTTTTTTATTCGTTCAGCAAAATATGGGCTTTTAACGACTTACGCAAACACCCAGTGTTGGAGGGTATCTTAGAAGAAATTCAATAGCACCAGTGTGAAGATAGGATGGGAAAAACGTATTAAAAATAATATTTTATAAACACATTCTGTTTCATCCATCCGGAATTTGAACCCCAAATCTCTTCTCTACTTAGTGCTATGTTAATTTAAGGCTTAAGACCACTTGTTTATCATTTATGGTAGTTTTTATTTTATAACTTATAGAAGTAAGTGTTATTGTTTTGAAATGTTTAATGCAATTTATTAAACAATTTAGGCCCTGGGGAAATGGTTAATAATATTAACTAATCGTATTTTAAAAGTTATGAGTTAGAATAAATTATCATGGGGCTCATCTTATTAGAAGCTGTGTTGATTATAGACTTCATTTAAGAGCTTAATTCCTTATAAAATAAAAATAGTAAAAAAGGTATAATTCACTAATCTTTCCATCAATACACTCTGATATCTCGACCCAGAAACGTCTGTGGAAAAATTCGACTTGAAGACTGCGTCATAAGAGCCTGGATCTCATTAGCAGAATGACAGATGAAGATCAGTTCTCCATCTAACCTCCCCTCTTATTTCCCCCCTCTCCTCCCTAGATATCCCCCCAGCATCCGCCACTGGCCGCACACTTTTTCTCAAGAGGAACGATTCTTCATTTCCCTCACAGCTAAATTACTTGTTTTGGGGCAATGGAATAAAAAGGACCGTAAAGGAAATTAAACTTAGGCAAAGGCTTAGTTTCATATACCCTCTAGCCAATGTTTTGGATCTAAAATGTCATTGAAATATTTGCAGAAAATATAAATAAAACTATTTTATGGAATTCACAAGCAAACCATGTACACGAAAACCGTTGAGTTTTAATAGTTTGCAAAGTCTAGCTATTGGTTGTTATTATGTTATTACTCTAAGGTATAAAATTATCAAACCTGTCAACTAAGGCTGACAAACTCATTTTTGGTTTTGTGATGAAGAATGATAATAAGAAAAATAAACTGCAAAAAAAAAAAAAAAGAGGAAAAGTATTTATGGGGAAAAAAATTGAAGAAGGAAAAGTATGATGAAAATGAAGTGCAAAATGGTAAAATGAATGAATCTTGAAGATCTTGATAGGATTCATTGCGAGACGCTGTCTCTTTTGCAGTGACTTTCCGGGACCGTAAACCGTCTTTGGTGTCTAAAAACTCATCAATCATTTTGGAAATTTTTGGAGATTAGCAACCATTACTGTAAATTATCAGACTGGAGACCGTTTTCATAGTACGCTGACTGAGAAAAATATATTTTTTACTAAAGGACTAAAATAATATTTTTTTTAAAAGTCAAATTTTATATGCACTAACAAAGAAATTAAATTCCATTGTTTTTTGTTTTTTAATTAAATATGGTAAACATTATCCATGGTTTAAGAACTAAGAAATAACAAATAAGTTCAATATTTTTATAAAACTAGAAAATGTACCGATACCAAAAGATGTTTGAATTTGGAAATAGTGAAATTGTTAACCTATCAGATAGGATATTAGTTGTAATATTATTGGCTCTACTCTACTTTATATTTTTTCTAATTAGCGCGAGGCCAAAATAAAACACTTTAAAGACAAGTAAAGATAAACACACACAAAAAATGGGTTTGTAAAAATTATTTAGCTTTTGTGGTTAAAATAATAACATATTTACTACATTATTATTCATATTATTACTATCACCATCTTATTATAATCGTTATTATAGCTCTTATTAATATAGTTATTATAGCTCTTATTAATATAGTTATTATAGCTCTTATTAATATAGTTATTATAGCTCTTAATAATATAGTTATTATAGCTCTTATTAATATAGTTATTATAGCTCTTATTAATATAGTTATTATAGCTCTTATTATCATCGTTATTATAGCTCTTATTAATATAGTTATATTTTTTATTAATAATAATATCTAATGATAGTTATTATTGGCAACACCAGCGGTACATCGGTCAAGGCTTGTGGATTTTCAGTGAGTGAGGGGCCCGCGTTCGAACCCCATTCAGATGTATTTGGGAATGGTTTTCCATAATTGATTTCGCAATGTAGTAGTTTCACCATACGCATTCTAATGTGAGTGAAGTTCATCTAAGTTTACCTCTCAATCACTACCCGTTAGAAAAGTCATTAAGAGGCTTGATGTTTAACAAACTTCTAAAAAAATTATGAGTAACTTTCAAAAGTGACTTAACGTATGACTAGATAGACATTGTTTTGATAATATTTGTAACTGTCAAAAAGAGCTTATTCTCATCAGAATTAGGCTGTAGTTTTGTAAGTTTGAACTGAATAATTTTAGTTCTTTAAAACTTATATTTAAGTAATCAATCTCTTAGGGTATCATTAATAAATACTTAAGCCTATTTAATTTCCTTGACAACATTAGCCTGGTCAAGAATATCCCTAATTTAAAAAAAAAAGTTTAATAACCATCTCTGTCCTTCGATACGTGACATAGAGCATAAAGATATATTAATAAAAATTGTGTAGCTCATAAAAACCTTCGAATTACAAATATTATATATAATTAATTATCTTATCATGAAATGAGGTAGAAATTTACTTTACATTTTATGATTAAAAATTATCTAAGTATTTTAATACATAGTCATTTACTTATTTGTTCTCTTAAAATTTCATGACATGGTCATCTTATTTTCATTCATGATATAGTCCCTCTCTCTCAAATATTAATGGCGTGGTAATCTTATTGTAATTCCTGATATAGTATATATCTTGTAAATTCTTGACGTGGTTTTCAGCCTTATTCTCACTCCGTATCTTCACACATAAAATAAAAAGCTTGTCTCTGTTAAAGACTCAGCATCTGGGACAGAAAAGTAGTAGTGTGTTGATTTTTGTTGTTGTCTCTTTGCCACGTTCTGTTTTATTCCGTCAAGCGAAGTGGTGGCTCCTCGTGTTCTACCCGTGGAAGGGCCGACAGCTATGTTTAATTCACGTTGTGGAACGCGGTGGCTTTGCCGCTAATCTCCGGAGGTTGAGTGTTCGGCCCTTGTGACGGCGTCAAACTCCACCAGACTCCAAGATAGCGGATAAGAGGATACACCTTATATCCACAGTGAAGGAGACGTGTAAGATTACGATTGGTCGATAAATCAATCAGGAAGAATTTAACTGACAGGTTTTGGCTTACTTTTGACTGATCAAGGAGGTTGACATTCAATCCCTACTGCATGCACTTCTTGTTGTTTTTTAAATTAGAAGTTGTTTACAATCTTATTTCCTGTCGAACTTTGTGTATCTATATTAATTATAATCTATACCAGTTTGTGGTCTAGAGGTTAGAGTTTTTGGCTGGATATAGAGTTCCTGGCTTCTATTCCCGACTCTTTCTGTGGAGCAGTGGGACTGGAACGGGGTCAAATTCACCATCGTGAGGACAAATGAGGATTTATTTTAATACATAAGTATAAGATACGTTCTATAAAACTGAGATGAACGGCTGGAGGGTTCGTTGTGCTGACCAAATGACACCCTCTATCTGCAAATGTTGGTACTATTATCGCTAACAGTGACGGTCGCTCAGCTGGCATATCTTGATTGCGAGATCACACCATGGAGTTTTTTTTAATTATCATATAATGTTATCATTATGTTTAGGCCAACAGTGACCTACATTTTAGTATTTTTATTGTATAACATACATTTTAATTTTATCTTTGTGTGTACACAAATTTAAGCTAAGCTTAGTGCCAACATTTAATAATTGTCTATTCATTTAAATTGTAATTTTTCATCCACACTAAGGTCTAAGTTAATATGATCATAACTTTTGTTGTACAGTAAAGTAAATATTACACTAAATTTATCTCTATTCCTTTAAGTTGTGTTTTCCGTTTCTTTTCAAATTGCCTTCCATTTATACAATTATGTTACGTCCTGTAAATACCTATAACTAAACCATAAATATTATTGATACGTTTCATAATTTTAAGTGAAAGTTTTTTGGTCACTTTTGATGTCAGGAGGTATATTTAACAATACACACAAAATTTACTTATTTGCTTCGTTACCCCTATCAGTGGACACCCAGATTAAATGTCAGATTAATCTAGTTTGCTTCGCCAGTGATGAGGGTGGCTGGGGCTCAAATCCCGGCTGAGTATAGCCATCTGTGAACTTTTTTTAAATAGTGTTTCACTCCAAGAAGAGTTGGGCATTTCCCCCCTAAAATTTACCTAACTCATCCCCACCTTATTAGTGTATTAAACTGCATACAGCCCAGATGGCTGTGGTCAGGGGATAAATTATTTTGATAATATTGTAAAACCTAATATACATATATGTTTAAAATAATGATTATGAATTAAATCTTGTGAGCTACCCGTGTCGGTGGTTGCATGGTCTAGGAAAGACGTCACTCTCGCAATATACTGGACCGCCAATGACGGGGAGATCGAGGTTCGGATCCCATTCGGGTGTACTGAGGGTACTTTTTCATTAATGTTTTTTCACTCTCGCTCTCTACATGCAAATGCAGACACACTTGCTATCATTAAAAACCGTTCTTAACCTTAAAATATTAGCGTAGCTAGTACATATAATTATGTATAGCCCGAACGGTTATTAACTTAATAAATGGTAATAAACAAAATAAAGAATTTTGAGTTATTTAATTTCTGACTGCTTTTCTTAAAATTATTAATTGGACTGTAATGCTTACAGCACATTTAAGATGAACAAATTATCGATTTTTTTAAATAAATTTTTCCAAAGGTATTTGATGTAAAAGTGAGGCTAGGAATCTCCCGATGTCATAAAACTTGTCACGTGAGGTGGTCCTGGGATGTGGAGTTAACTTTGTTTCCCTTACCTGACGATACGTTGTTTGGGGGGCCCCAGAAGTGGCTAGGAGGTTTTTTCAGGGGGTCACCTATAGCTGGTTCCATGTGCGGCTTGTGACGTGTCAAATATTCACGAGGTCCCTTTTTTTTTAGAAAGGGAAGAGACCTCTCGTTCAAAATGCTTGTAGATAAAGGCAGGGGGAACACTTTCGTTTCAGCTTAAAAGGTTTTTATCTAGAAGACCGAGGATGAGATGAGGATGAACTCTTGTTAATGACGAGAGTAAAAAAAAAGGCTGTTTCGTGAAGATTATATTTTTAAGTTCATAGATATAGGCCTACTAGTTTAGAACTGTTTTTTCACCCCTTTTTAATTTGCTCAGAGCGTATAGCTCGAACGGGTAGTAAAACGCGGTGCTAAAAAAAAACCTTCCTCGAAGAAACAGAGAAAGTATTGTAATCATAAACATTTTTTGATCTCGAAATTATGATTAGTCTTAAAATTGTATCATATCTCTGCCCCTATGTCGATCAGTCCTCATGTTTGTCTGTATCTGGGGATACATCAATAACTGTTTGAAGGATTTTGTTCAAACTTGATATTTAAATAACATCTCGGCGCCCTTTGAAAATGTTGATTCTAGTCTTCATATTAAGGGTAATTTACTTATGAACTTTTTCTTTTGGAAATAATAAATTAGTTTGAAAATGGCTCAACTGATTTTGTTTGAAACGAATATCTGGGAATGAGTTTACATGACATAGAATACTGTTTATTTGTTTTTCAGAGAAATTTTGATTTGACAATTAAATTAAGATTAATATTTGAAATTTAAAAAAAATAGCTATTACAATTTTATTCAAAACTTATTTCCGAATAAGGTTTCAAATTATTATATATTTTTTGACAAAAAATTATCCCTGGATGATCGAGGTTCAAAACCCGGACGGATAAGCTGAATATTAATTTTTTTCCTAAATAGTTTCCCCTTCTCCCCCCGCGGGAATTCGGGTACATTTTCTCTAAAATTCCATCTGCCTCATTCCTACTCATTAGCCTAATTAATATGCATACGAGTTTAAACCGAACGGCTTGTAAGAAGCGGCGAATATCCCAAACCAATATAGAAGTAGAACGAGAGGGAAAAAACAGCTTATTCCACGTACAATCAACAGAGTATCCAAGGAGGGCTAAGGGGTGGGTGAGAGGAGAAATTTGTATAAATTGAATTTCCCTTGACGAACCCCATTGAATAAAGTGGAGAGAAAAAAAGCTCTCTCACCTTCTGTCTTACTCTGTCTTTCTCTCGCTTTCTCCTCATCTGTTTGTGCTGCGTTTGACGATATTGGTGCGTTAAATAAGTAAGTGTCAAGCGGATGGAGCTGTATGCGAGATGAGGCCGCAATGGCCGATCCCACGAGAGGCCAGGATACCTCCAGACCGGTCTCATCTACTGACAACTTAAACTTGCATGAGTTCCACTCTCTTTCTCTCTCAATAGCGATGTGTGACGAGACACGATGGTGCCGCCGCGTGACGGCGCGATGAGATACTTTACACTAGAAAATGTAGTTCAATTACACCCTCTCTCCTCCCCTCTTTAAACTCTTTTCTCCGTCTTTTTTTGGCGCTAGTCTTAAAATTATTTTCTAAAAAAAATTAACGCATCTCAGTACCCGTTCGAGTTATACGCTTAAAACTTTTAATTACGCTAATGGGGTAAGGAAGAGGAAAGTATAATTTGAGAGGAAACGTACCCACATTTGCGTGAAGGGAGGATGGCAAATCGTTTAGGGGGAAAAAAGTGCCCTCAGCTCACCCAGCCCGGGATTCAAATCCTGATCTTCCACGTCACCTGTTGTATTTTGTATGAATGGTATTATATAAAGTTGTGTACAGAAAAATAGTTCCATATTTCCTTTTATTTTATTTTTTCCTTACAGTGGCTTACCATCCATTCTAGTTAGACGCATTTATTAATTAGACCAATGTGGTAGTAGTAATGAGGAAAGTTGAGTTTAAAGAAAACGTACGCGAATTTGCGTGAATGTAGAATAGAAAAGAATTTAGGGAAATCTACCCTCATAACACACGACCAGGATTCAAAACTATATCTCCCCTGCCATCGGAATTCAGTCTGTAACAAGAGTGACGCAGACCACTCGACCACCGAGGTGGGTCTTATTTTGTTCTTGTTTCAATGCGATGCCACTCCAGCCTGCCCTCACTCGCCCTTAAAAGTCATTCCGCGAATACACACCCCTGACACACCCAAGTCGTAATTTTTGTGCCTACAACATGAGACAATGTCTCTAATCAAGGCGGATGGGCTGCCTTCGTTCCCTCCCTTAACCTCTCTCTCCCTTTCTACCTCCCTTCTCCCCAACACCAACCCCTTTAGAAACACACGCAGATGCCTTATTCACGCTCTGCATTACTTCCCTCCCTCCCTTTCTTGTGCTGTGATTAGTTTTTAAAGGTTAAAAAAACAACAAAGAAGGTTTAAAAAAAAAGTCGTTGATTTATTTTGATCCGTTTATTCCCCCCTTCTCCGTCTTTACATGCGCTTGTCTGAGGACACGGCGTCATGGGGTACATGACTGGTATTTATGTGTTTACCAGGAGAAGTTCTAAGGGAACACATGAAACAACTCAGAGGAGAGGGTGAAAAACAAAATATGAATTATTTTTTTATTAAAATTGAAGTGATAACATTTAGGGGTTGACAAGTAAAACGAGAATTTATATTGGTACTTATGACTGTCATAATTTTTATGAATTGTTTCGATTTATTATTATTATTATTATTGTTAGCACCGCGTCTTACTACCCGTTCGGGTTATACGCACTTACGCTAATGTGTAATGGTAGGGTGATTGTGAGATGAAATGAAGGACCTACAGTTTAACGTGGAATCCGAACCACGGTGGAGGCCTGGCTTTCCCCACATTCACAAGATGTCTTATCAGAGGTGAAGGAAGGATTTGGTAATCAGATAAATCTACGTCGGGACCGGGGATTGAACCCCGGCCGCCAGCACAGAAGTCTGATACCTTACCCCTAGACCGCCAGGTTCACCTTCGCTTTATTTAAATTACTTTAATATTGTTTGGTTGAATTACTTAAATAATGGTGTGCTGATGTATGGTTATTAAATGTTTATAAATATAATGAATCTGTTCCAGGTACGCATCCGAAGAACTAAATTTAATAAATTGTGATAAAAAGTCATGGATATAGATAACACACAGATAGAATGCACTTTAAGGTAAGAATCAAATTTCTTCCTTTGATTTGAGAACCAATTTTCATGTAGATTTTTTGTTTTTTATCTTATATCCACACAAGAAGGCTCTGATATTTTCTCCATTGTAAGCAGGGTTGCTATAATTTTACCCAGTCCTTAAAAAGACAACTGGTTTTTATTCTTAGAAAAACACACTTATTTTATTTTACATACAATCCAATAATTGTCTGATTGATTTTGGAAAATGGTTTGCCTATTTCCCTTTTATTAGTTAAAATATGATCAGTTATTTTAAATAAATATAATATGTAACAGATTAAGAATTGAATCAAACACATTTAGCATAGGTTTAGAATAAAAATCAACAAATCAATTTTTGGAGCTGGCTTCCTAGTAACTTGATATATGGTTACAACACCCCCGCCCCCCCCCGCCCCCCCCCGAACTCCTCCTTACTCCAGCCTCCATTCCTATTTTTATCCCTTCTAAACAAACAGTCTTTTTTCCTTCAACTTGCTAGCTTATTGTACAGTATTATTGCCAAGAATAATTACATTGTTGCATTATAGTTCTTTTATTATGTCTCTTATTACTTTTTTCTTCCAATGTTGTCTTTTCTTTTAGCACTGCGTCTTACTACCCATTCGTGCTATACGCTTATGAACTAGTAACTTTAATGCGTTAGGGATGAAGAAGCTTGACTCTAGAGAAAGTGTTCCCGAATTTGTGTGGAGGGAGAGTGGAAACCCATTTAGGAAAAATCACCCTCAGTACGCCTGACCGGGATCGAACTCCGATCTCCCTGTTATTGGCAGTTTAATCTATATTGAGAATGACGTCTTAGACCACTCAGCCACTGAAGCAGGTCTTAATATATTAAAATAAAAATGTGTTTTCCTTAATCCCGAATAATTACCATATTTGAATGATTGTTTAAATCAGATAGAATACATATTAAATTAAATTAATACCAACTTACCCAATAAAACCCAGTAAACCCAATATAACCAACTGGTTTTGGCTTTTTTTGAAATAACCAGTTTTTTAAACTCTTCTTGTAAGCCTTTCATTCAATCTCTTTTATTTTGTAGCTTCAAAAATCCTGTTTCTTGCTCCCATAAAGAAAGAAAGAAAGAAAGAGAGTGAGAAAATGAAATTCAGAATAGTTATCCCCCTTTTGGTGTGTGTTTGTTTTCGGATGATTTTTACCTTTTGTGTTGACAAGATTGAAGGTGTAAGGATTCCTCGGTGAAGCATGAAACTTGTAATATCTCCTCCATCAAAGCCAACGCAACACTTTAGATGGAAACTAACACCTCAAAAGTATTTACTGAAAGGCACTACTTAATTTTTGTTAGCACCGCGTCTTATTATCAGGTTACCGGTGTATGCATATATACTAATTACGCTTGTGAGTTATGGTTAGTGAAAGTTGAACCTGCATTTTCGTGAAGGGGGAGTGGAGAACAATTTTGGGAACCACCCTCAGTATACCCAAACGGTATTCGAACTCCAATCTCCTTATAATCTGCAGTAAATTCTATTGCGAGAGTGATGCCTTAGACCATACAGCCACTGAAGCAGGCTATTACTAACTAAAAAACTTTTTTTAGATCAAGTCGAATCTAAATAAAAATGTAGCAAGCTGAGAAAATTAAAACTATTTGAGAGAACTTGATTAATTTAGGTATGATAAGATATCTACTATAAATATTAACATTCTTTATTTCAAAAATAATTATTCATTTATAAGCTACCCGGAATTTCTTATATACAGACATTCGTAGAATCCTTTTTAAAATAAAAAACAACTTTTCGCCGTCAACATTGATCATATTTGATGTGTGAATCTGTGATAATAAATTTAGTATATTTTCTACCATATCGTTTAGATATGTCCGTTTCTAAGAAAATTGGAGTATATATTAGTCATAATTATCATCATCAACTGTTTAAAGCCTGTGGCTGGGTCAGTCCTCCCATTTTCCTCTATCCTTTCACCATTCTTCCTCCTTTAATGGCCTCTATTCTCCATTATTCCACTATATATTAGTTATCCTGTTTATTTTAGTACAACAAATATTTATACTATGGTCTAATTTAAACAGGAAGGATTCTTTTTAACAGTTATCGAAGTCAATAAAACAAGTTATATATATATATGTATTCATACGTCAAGTAATGTGATATGCAGTAGTCACTTTTTGAGGAGGATTTATCCTAAATTGTTTTCCTCTCTCCCTCCAAGAATGCTACTATATTTACTCTAAGCTATACCTTTTAGTATCCCCCGTCCAATCAGAATAATTATCTATACATGGATAGCTAATCTTGGTTTTAAGATGCAGTGGAAAAAAAAATTGTATTCACTAATATATACTACTGATAAATTCTGTTGAAATAAAAAAGACGGATCCTCTTAACTCATTTATAAATCTATTTTATATGTATTTTAAGAAATGCTCATAAACTCTCTTTTTATTGATCATGAAGCCTTATAACCTCTCACCAATAACTATGCTCGAATGATTGTGCCGATCAAAGCTTTTTTTTTTTTTTTTTAATTCTTGAATTGACTCCGGCGTCTTTTCTCCGTGTAGAAGTAAAATAAAAAAAAAGGTTGAATCACGGTTAATTTAATTTTAAAGAAACAGGATTGAGAGTTATGTTTGAATTTCATTTTATTTTTTTCCTTTATTTCATCCAAGCAATATTTGAAGTGGTATTCCACCCCCTTGTCTATCTGTTTGGATCTCATCCCTTCTACCGAGATGAAGATATAGACGGGGGTTGGCGGCAGGGAGAATAAGAACCCTTCCCGCCCTTCTCTCCCTTCTCCACAAACCCTCACCAAACTTATTAGCCCCGGGATGAACTCTGTGACTGATGGTTCGAGAAAACGCAAGCTTATCCTCCGACACCGGATTCCTCTTTGATCTTCCCCTGTTCACAATGCAACCCTACACACACACACACACACACACAAACAACTTCGCATCTCAAGCGAGTAAGATATTTTCAATTAAATATGTTCAATATACAAGTAGCGTAGATAGGATATATTCTGACTGGAGGGGAGGTTGGGGGTGTTGGGGTGAAAAATATAATATTTATTCTAAACATTAAAATTCTATCAAAAGATTGCTTTATCAAGAGAAAAAAATATAACCTGTTCATGATCTACAAATTAATTATAACCGTAAGTATGTAAAGTTGATTTTATTTCCTGAGATGATAGATGTACCTACTCTCATTTTCGTGAAGGGGGTAAGATACCATTTAGAGAAGAGAGAAACTCAGTACGCCTGACTTAGACTTAAACTTCGAACTCCCCATCACATGAAAAAAACTATATGAGACCAACTACTTTCTGTCTGACACGGACTTTTCAATTATTATTTTTTATATAGCAATACGTCTTAGTACCCATTCTGGCTATACGCATATGTACTAGCTACTCTAGTGTGTTTGGGATGAAGAAGGCTGCATGTAGAGGATGTGTACCCGCATGTGCGTGTAGGGAGAGCGGAAAACCATTTAGGAAAATTCTTCTCTCAGTACACATGATAGGGATTCTAACCCCAGTCTCTGTCATTGGCAATCCTAGTATATTTCGAGAGTGACGCCTTAGACCATTGAAGTGGGTAAAAATTAATATTCTATCAATCTTCCCCTGAAAAAGAAACGATTGGAATTTGCCAACAAGATGATCACATCACGATTTATATGACTTAGTCTTTCGAAGGGGAACAGGGGGTAAGAAAGGCGCGTAGCGTCGCAGGGCGTCTCTTTGAGGTGGGCAGCGATGTCCAAACGAAGGAAGGAAAGGACTGTGGGAGAAGCATCCAATCCGCTGATTCAATTTGGCTTCCCTCCCGTCATCCTCTTTGAAAAGACGTGAAGAGGGGGGTAGTGTGGGGGTGGTAAGGGACAGAACCAGGTCGGGTTTAATTACTGGGCAAGGTCCAGACTTCAAATTAAGGTGACCCATGCCAAGAGCTAAAGGAGGAAGGGGGGCTAGAAGGGGTAACATAGCGTCTTCAAGCTGCGGACAAGGGTCAGACACTTGCTTCAATAAGTAGAAAGCGTTGAGGGGGAGGGGGGCGGAAAAAGGGGGGAAGGACCTGCTTGCGCTTCAGGTTAAATAAGTGGCTTTTTTTTTTAGATCGTAGGGTTAACACCAAGTTGGTACGTGTGAACCAAAGGTCAAGTAACTGATCTTGATCCAAATAGACCTACGTCTGTAGGATTAATATAACGATCTTGTTGTCGTCACATCTTGATAATAATCTTCTTCAAAGATTTAAATATTGATAATATAAAGATTTTTTATTACTAATAAGGATGGGGAACATGAATCCTTAATTATATTTTAGATTCAAGGATTCTAGAAAATATCAAATGCAAAATAAAAAGGTTTGATTTTTTTAAGAGCACTAATACTATTTTTTAGCTGATTCATGGTTATAGAAAAACCTTAGCAACCAAACCCCAGACCAGTAATTTAACACGTATTTGAATGTATGAATGTTATAATTAATTAACTATGCTCATATATTTTTAACATATAGTCACTGTTTGTATTTGCTCTTATATTTATAATTTTTTCCAAGATTTGTATTAGAATTCGAGCTTCGGCATTCATAGATAAAATGAAAATGGGCAATCCTAAAACAGCGGACTCCATCCAACTATAACCCATACATGTAGAGAATTATAAGCAGATAGCTACCATGTTCAGACGTTTTAAGGTAAATTCTTGACTAATAGCATAATTGAGAAAAATACTACTTGTACCACTTCTACTCTATGGCACTAGGAATTTGAAAGTTAATTGCTTCAATTACAAAAATACGTCACATATCCCTATCTTAAGATAGTTCTATCCAGTCCATCTCATTACGCCCTATCCCCATATAGAGATAATTATATATGGTCTACATTTTTAAACACTATCTCTATCTTGAGATAGTAATATCCAGTTCACCTCATTAAACCTTATTACTATATTAAGATAGTTATATCCAGTCTATCTCACTACACCCTATCCCTATCCTGTACTAGTTATATTCAGTCCTTCATTACACTCTACACCTATCTTGATATGGTTATATCCAGTTAACCTCATTAAACCCTATCCCTATCTTGAACTATTTATATTCAGTCCACCTTCAATACACCCTATACTTATCTTGATCTGGTTATATCCAGTTCACCTCATTAAGCCCTATCCCTATATTAAGATAGTTATATCCAGTCTATCTCACTACACCCTATCCCTATCTTGAACTAGTTATATTCAGTCCACCTTCAATACACCCTATACTTATCTTGATCTGGTTATATCCAATCCACCTCATTACACCCTATCTCTTTCAGGTCTATTTTAATGCTATCCTCATGGTTGGATCTAAGTCTTCCCACTTACATCTCCCCACTGGTCTCTTCCCAGTAAGCTTGCAAGCCAATATCTTTAACTAGATTCTAGTTTATTTCATTAGCCCCTATTGTCCTGCCCACCGTGACCTGCGAGATTTGACTACCCTAACAATGCCTAGTGATGAGTACAGAGTATGTAGTTCATCGCTATGCAACCGCCTCCAAGCTAAAGATAATCTATTCGCTAATAGAAATGTGCTGATATCTCCTGTAATAGTTGTTCCATGTTATTTTCTAGAAGACGGGATGTATTGAGGATATATGGCAAGTATCTCCATGACACATTGCAGCTAATGAAATATAGATCTTACTGCTTGCTCTTGCGGCAGACATTAACTGCAACACAGTTTCCCAAGTCAGCCAACATGAACGAAAACAAATTAATCAAAAATTATGTATCCGCACTTCTTTTTTTTCTCTTCGATACTTTTTTTTTACCAGAATGTCTGGGTTTTTTAATGTTTGAATTTATTGATTTTGGCAAACAACAAATTTTGAAGTTAAAAAATATAATCAAAAATATTTCACTATAAATGAATTAATTCTAGTAATACTTATGATAATTAATTGCTTTAAAACAATTTCAATTTCAAAATTTCACTCAGGATTAAATATTACGGAAAGAGAAGACTCAATATTGGCGTGTTACTTTTAAAATAATACATTAAAACAGAGTCGTGTATCGTGGAATGTTGCCAGGCGAAGTTGAGTTAGCTTAAACTGTACCTTTGAATTGTTTTTATCACTCAGTAAAACTCTCATCAGTCAGGTATCAACATTCTTATGTGAGGTATACAGAGCAGAGCCTATGTATGATTGGTCAAATGGGGAATGAGTAGGAGAAAGCACATCACTCATTAAAACACTCATTGGTTAGGTATCGAATTTTGCGTGTGAGGTGTATAGATCATACCTATGTATGATTGGTCAAATGGGGATAGAGTGGGAGAGAACATATCACAATACGTAGGTTACATTTTTAATAAGCTCTACTTATATTGGCAACTTTCCACGACGCTGCGTGGCATAAAATATTATTTTTAATTTATTAATAAATGGATGGCCAATTTGCTGGAAAAGTGTTCTAAATGTCAGGCTCATAAAGTCTGGTTTGCCCATTCTCCTCCCACGCAAAGGAACAAATGATAAGATACTGAAATATTTATCAAACAAATTAATATAGGCCTTCCTACCGGTTTGATTCTGTATAGGTGCCAAGTTTGATCGGAATCGGTTTAATTAGTTTAAAATATATCAAAGGAATATATACGTAGACCAACATAAAGCCTGATTGTATTGCTAATTATAAATATCGAATACTATTTTTTTTTTAATTTTTAGAAACAGTTTCAAATATTTAGTTTTTATTTGAACTTTGCAAACTTCATTTAATAGAGACAATTTCTAATTTTGACCAAATATTATATATAATATATTGTTTTGAAATGGAACGAAACTTATATTTGGATTTTTATTCCTTTCTGGACTATTTCGAGTGCTACTGTTAAGTATAAAATTATAAATAAAATTCAGTCTTTCTTAGAAATGATAAAACAAACGAGTAAAAACTAAAATAAAACTTTAATGGAATCAGTAAATGTCTCCAGATATGAATGAGAGCTATCTCTAGAAATACGCCGAAGTGAAGTTTCTGCACAATTTTGAGATGCAATTAGAGGAAATGAAGATTTGTGTTTTGTTTCGGAGTGACGACATGAAATACCGTCCATTGAAACTTTGGGTTTAAGGGTTTTAATTTGCTAATGTTTTCCTGTGTGAAGATTTACTGCCAGTACAAATTCCGAGTTGTCATTCAGATTTAAAGGAATGGTTTCTTGTTCCTCACTCCTGGAAAATATGATTTATCTTAAGTGGTATTCAACAAAGACATATTGCTTTCTTTTCACTCTCTTTCGAGACAATTTAGTTGGAATTTTAGAAAATGAACAAGACTTTTTTTTTGTAAGTATTGAAATGTTGATATATATTTTTAGATATTATATTGTATCTTTTATTTTATGAATGTAAAAATTATTTTTTTTGTAAAAAGGTCAATAAATAAGCTAACAAATATTTAAATTTAATATATCAAACTAAACCACTTCAGTGGTCGAATAGTGTAAGATGTCACACTCGCAATAAATTGGACTGCCGATGATGAGGATGTTGGGGTTTGAATCCACGTCAGGTGTACTAGTTACTATTATTCTTAAATGATTTTCCACTCCGATACGTTACCTCTAGATTCCATAAATTTCTCAAATTCGACACCATAAAAGTGAGATGGAAGGGGACGTGAGAAAAGGCAAGTGCTTTTGCAGTTTTTATGGCAAAACTTTATTTTGGCCAAAGTAAATAGAATATTGCTCCAATAAAGACATAAAATGTAATAATTTTCATATGGTGACCTCAAAATTTCTTAAATATTTGTCAAGGATGTCCTGGAAATTTAATTTAAACTTTTTCTCTTCATTTCAAAAGTGTGTTAGCTAATTACACCATGCTCATCAAAGATATTAAATAACTGTTGATATCAATCAACATGTAAAGAAAATTAAACACTTATGTTTGTACTGGAGAAATGTTTTTTTATTTTGGCCAAAAATGTTTTACTATAAAAACTCTTAAAACACTGGTCTTTTCTCGCATTCCCTTCCATCCTAGCTTTGTGAGTATAAATATGAATAGTTGGACTGGGTAGTAGGGCGTGATTAAAAGAGGTGGTACAGTGAACCACAAGTATTTCTCTTTTATCTTAAAAGTGAGCCCTTTACTAAAAAACTCTTTTAAGATTTGTGAAACGAAATAATAAACACTGTTGCAAGAACACCCCTACAAAGAGAATAAATGAAATAATATACACTGTTACAGAAAAATTGGGAAAATAATAACATCTCTATCCACCAAAGATCGTAACTATCAATTTCATATTTCAAATAGCTCCATAAGATATATGTTTGCTTATAGCTCATAAGCTATTGGTTTTATAAGTATATATGTCAAATAAAAGATATTTATTTTTATTTATTTTTAATAGTTCTACAACTTTACAATGACACGTTATTTAATATTTCAACAAATTGTAGAGACATGATTAAAAATGAAAAATTCCTCCAATGTAAAATACTCGCAAAGTAATTTTAATGGCAAATGAGATGCGCCATTTTGTTTGTAATGCTGAACAATGCCTGAATACTAAATTTGATCAAAGCCATTAAAGCATATTTTGAGAAATCGATTTTTACTCTTTCTGCTCTTCAGAAAACTACCCTTAATTTTAGGCTTAGTTGTATAATTCCAAAATACCCTCAGGGGAGCCTTATGAAAACACTGGATACCTATTTTCAGCCCGTTCGGTAAAAGTGTTTGCTTTATACCTAGATACAGATAGACAGAGAGTTTTCATCACGAAAACCAGTTTTTCAGTTTCAGGTCATCATAAAACGTCGACGTTTGTCAGAATCTCGAGCTCAATATTTTTGACGATCACAATACTTCCTCTCTCAGAGGGGTTGATCGAAAGAAAAAATACTCTATTTCAAACACTTTCTCAATTTATTTTTTATACCCTGTATCTTACTACCTCCATGGATTCTTTCCATATTCACACTAATAGAGTCGGGAAGAGAAATATATACGTTTAAATAAAATAATACACCCATAAAATTGCATGGGAAGAGAGTGGGAAACCATTATAAAAAAATCACCTGAATACACCCAGCAGTAACTGACGCCTTCCTACACCTGATGACAGTTACAGGCTGTAAATAATCAACATAAAAACCATCCCACCTGCCTCGGTGGTCTTATTGTATTTGGCGTCAGTTTCCCAATGTACTGAAACTTCCGATTACATGGAGATTAGGGTTCGAATCTTGATTATGTATATTGAGGATAGTTTTTTTCCTAAAGAGTTTGCCACTCTTCATGGAAATGCGGGTACACTTCCTTTAAACTCAACCTTCCTCATACCTAACATATCAACGTAATTAGTAGTACAACCCAAACGAGTAGTAAGACGCGGTGCTACAAAACAAACAAAATACACCATCCGGCTAACAGAAAAACAACTCAGACAGGGTTTGAGCAAGGTCTTCTGACTCAAAACCTTTGGAGCTTCCTAGCCCCCTGCACCAGTGTAAATGATTGGAGAGGGGGGGGGCAGCGTTTCAGACCTTCTTCAGACTGCAGACAATTCCTCCATTGCCAACTCCCTAGCTATCAATCATACCCCCGAGTTCTATCCACAGCTAGACTCTCATTGGCACGTTTCCGCGAGAAGGTGATGGGAGGGTAAGGGTGCTAGATGGGGAGGGGGGGGNCAAGACTGGCATGGCTGCTGTCGATAAGCTATCCTTCAACAATACCGACCCTCTGAAACCACGAGCCATACCTCAGGATCACAAGAGCTAGGCAAGCGCTAGGTGGCGCACATAAATCCTCCCCTTAATGGGCGATATAATTCACTCTCGGATAATGGAGATAATGGCTTCTAAGGGGGTGTGGTGGGTGGATGGGTGGGTGGGTGGGTTTGCTACTACGACTCTATGACTCGACGGTGTGTGTGGCCTCACGGAGAATGCTGCCATCTTGATAGTGGAGGATAGAGGTCTTTGGTTTGACTCCAAGTTAGGTTCAAAAGTGATGGATAGTATCGTAGGGTGAAATGCCGGTTTATCTGACTACACTAAGTCATTAGAGCCTATCATTATATAACTATGGTCGCGTCTTACGACCCTTTCGGGGCTAACTGCAATTTGATAATACTAATTGAGTAGGGCTGAAAATGGTAAAATTTAGACAAAATATACCCGCATTTGTGTGAAGGTAGAGGAGGAAACGATTAAGAAATAACCAGCCTCATCAAACCCAGGTGGGGTTACCAATTATGGTTTATGTTTAATTTTATAAAAAGAAAAAAATACGGAAGGTTCACTTGTTAAAACAAGTTTTCTTCTGTTATTGGGTAGTGAACCAAAACCTCTAAATGTGAATTTAATACAAAGCTAGTGAGTAGCGTGTCGTGTAGTGCTGCCAGGGTAAGCAACTGTTGTTCAACTGTAGGCCTACCTGTGATATGTTCTCTTCCACACTGCCCCCATTTAACCAATCATACATGGGCTCTGATCCACACATAGCACATGGGAATTTTGATACCTGACCAATAACTTTTCTACTGAATAATGAGAACATATTACAGGTATATTTTATCTAACTTGAAGTTAGTATTTTTATATTTTGACCCAGTTTATATTTTTGAATATCGGCAAGAATTTTTCCTAAAATTTAAAATCGAATCCAAACAAAGCTTTTAAAAAATTTATAAATGATGCACCAAAGAAAAAATGTTGATGAAAAAATCATAAAACAAATTAAGGTGATTTTTTTAAAGAAAAAATATTTAATTTATATTAAAAAAGAGTAAGCTTGATATTTTTGAAATTTTCGTGAAAGAAATAACTAGGCCTAGTACTAAAAGTTATGGTGGGATGGAAGAGCTTGGGAGTTAAGGGCAGTATTTTTGCAGTTTTTATAGCAAAGATGAATATTGAGCTCTCTATTCTTCATGTAGTAATTTCAACAGTTGTTGAATATCTATTTAGGGTGTCCTAGAATTTGATGATAACTTTTTTATATTTAGCTATTTTGTTGTCACTGCGTCTTAATACCTGTTCAAGCTATACACATATAATTATAATTACTCTAATGGGATGGAGATAAAAAAAATGAAGTTTTTTAGAGGTAATCTACCCGTATTTGCGTGGGAGGAGTGTGTAAAACCCGGCTGGGATTTGAACCCCAATCTCCCTGTCATCACCAGTCTAACACGAGAGTGACGCCTTAGACCAATCGACCACTGATGTTGGTCTTTCTTCATTTATAAAGTTTTTCATCAAATATTACTATGATCATGACAGATATTCAAGATATATTAATATCATCATGCGAAGAAAATTAAACTCCACGTTTATACTGGAGAAATATGTTATTTATTTTGACAGAAAAAAAATGTTTACATTGAAAACTACAAAAACACTGACTTTTTTCGCGTCCCTTTCAATCCCACATCAAACAGATTTACTTCCTCCCTTACCATCATCCCCTATACACTTCTCAAATAAAGGTAGTACTTGCGATGTTTTTTTGTCTCTAGGATACACCGTTGTCTGTATCTCATTGGTTGGTTCCGCCCGTAATAAATAGTTGGCCCGTGTGTTTTACGCCGCCCCCTTCTTTTTGCGCGGTGTCGCCCGTCTTTTGAGTAGTGCTCATGTGTCCAGTGCAAGAGGGGTGGGAGAGGATCGTGACTTACGTCCGGGAACTACCCCGGAGATACTAACCACTCAACTCACACCATATCCAGGGAAATACTTTATTTATTTTAGAAATATAATGGTTTTACTATTGATTACTGCATTTTATTAAAACATAGTAAAATACTTTCTCTGATCTCGGTTCCACCGTTTCCTAGGAAATACTACAGAAAACCTCACTCCGCTGCGACGTCTCATTTGAGCTGCATAGGTGCTATCCGTGAGGTGAGACGGACTCTTAAGACGTCTAGTTCAAGCTGTATTATCTACCTAAGCTATGTTTTATCCGTGGGGTGAGACAGGCTCTTAAGACGTCTAGTTCAAACTGTATTACCTACCTAAGCTAGGTGCTATCCGTGGAGTGAGACGGACTCTTAAGACGTCTAGTTCAAGCTGTATTATCTACCTAAGCTATGTTTTATCCGTGGGGTGAGACTAGCTCTTAAGACGTCTAGTTCAAACTGTATTACCTACCTAAGCTAGGTGCTATCCGTGGAGTGAGACGGACTCTATAGCATAGAAGCCATATTGAATGTTGGTTTCCAACTGCTTGGAGGCAAAACATAATGTGGTTTGTATGTTAGTTAATAGTTTTGTTTAAAATAACATAATTAAGATAAATATGGGATAAAATTGAAATAATACCTACTTTTTTAAATTGGTGGTGTGATCGATAGTGGTTTTCCATTTGATTTTTGTTTATATCCACTATTTCCATCCTGTGGCCTGGGTCAGTTTTTTATTCAGGCTATATATTTTCCACTACCAGCTTGCTAGTTCTGTCATAGCTTCTTCATATACCTTATAATCCAACTGAAGACTAGGACAGGCACAACAGCCAATCCCCGGTCGTTAATACAACACTGTGAAAGTGTAAACCCACATTTCGCCAATAATAAATTTTCTGTCATGCCGGGAATCGAATCCAGGGCCCTTATCTGAGTAGAGGACACGAAGCCGACTTAGCTAAGGTGTCGGATTGGTTTTTCCAGATCAGATACCAAATAAAAAATTTCAAATCTATCAAGTTCTAACTGACCGTGCGAGGACAAACTCATCATCCTGCCATTACTAACTTATGCCTTCTTGCCAATAGTCAGCTGTTTACAATAATGCCCTCACTTCTGAGCCACTGCTCAACTACCACGAACAATCTATTCTTTCTGAAAACCCTGATCTTAAGTTTCTTATAAAAAACAGTAAGTAACCGCAAGTTTTGGTAATTTCCATAACGTAGCCAATACCAAACACTTGACGTTACGTCCAATTTAAATTTTAATTCATACGTTCACCGAAAATAATGAATATAATCTGCTTGAGTCAAGCTACCTTCCCACGCTAGCAGAAATGTACTATGTTGACCCGTGATGCTTTGCAAAACTAGGGGACAAACACATATTTTAGATTATTTTCACGATTCATATTTTATTATTATTGTGTTTTTTAGTGAAACAAATCGACACAAGACGATAACAACACACGTGGTGTCCATTTAACGAGTTATTTCAAATCATTTCACAACAGTAGACATGGCTGTCTTGTTGTATCTTGGTTTGTGGGAGCATGAGCATTTATTGAGTCGGTTGGTTTTGATATTGTATTGGTTCTTCCAGGCAGAATTTAATTAGAAGCGCTGACAAAGCTGAGATTATTTAGATTAGTGTAGAGCGACCAACGAGATCCGCACTGATTACTTGTGATTGTTTTGGATCTAGTTACGTGACCTATTTCGGTTCTACCCTCTCTTTATTTCGGTGGCTGTATGAATTCAGAGACGTTCGTAACCCTGGTACTGCCCGCTTGTTGTACGCAGTCGCGTTGTTAGTGCAAAGAGTCTGACGAGGATGGTAGAAAGTGTCCAAGCACCTCTTCTCCATAGTCCCGTCCCCCCATCCATCACTGAACCATCTACCATCCCTTCCCCCAACCACCCCTATTGTTCCTCAATGACTGGATAGGACGTTCGGTCGTACCAGGAGTCTGGTCCCGTCCAACTCTCAGCGGCCGCTAGACACACACACACACACACACACACAGCCGTAATTTACCGACGTGCCTGCAGAGTTCGCCTCTTGTCGCTGACTTCAAACTGCAGAGCTGCGAAATGGACTCAACAATGCCTATCTCTTCTTCAACCCTTCTCCCACCACTACCATTGTTGCTTCTACTTTATACCCATAAAGAAGTCCAACTTCGAATATCACGGTGAAATACAGTCTAGTGCTTATAAGCATGGGTTATAAACGTAGCTAGCGCTCCTGGTGGTTGATGGTCTCACTGAACAATAATTTCACCCACTAGTATTCTCATTGTTACCTCTATTTTATATCCAATATATATTATAAACTAGAGTACCACAATGGTGTGCGATTTTTTAGGTTGAAATTATTATTTATAAGTTCAGCTACAGTCCAACTTTAATAGAAGGAACTATATTTGAGACCTAGAAAATGTGCTAGGTCTATTCATACGTCAATTCATGTGATCTGTGGCTGTCACTTTTGATTGATATCATCAATATCTATAAAATCACATAAGCAATAAATTAGAATATTTTCAATTTTGGCCGCCAAAATAAAGTTTGTATTTTCTAAAATGCTCATTCTTTGAAGATTGAACTCTACCTATTGTACATACACGCGCGTTTCTTATTTTAGGAATTCTCTTTAATTCACATGTTACCCGACATGTTTACAGCAGAATTGCATGTTTGGACAACTCTCTTTCGATCTCACTACTGTACGTCCAAACTTCCTTCTAACATGGATCCTAAATTCTCCACTCAAACTGCTTGTCTAAAACTCCACCACGAAAACTCAACAGCTATAAATTGCTTTGAATCCAGCGTACATCTGCAAATACTGCTCTCAAGCTTCAGTTAAAAGTCATCGTCCTAAATAGAATCTAAAATATATGGTACATATAGTATGCAAACCCTCATATGTTCATAATCGAGATAAAAGTGAACATTCTTCGAACAATATCAGACATAAAGTGGACGGAATACTATCAATGCAACTTTTTTATGTTTTTTTTTTACTTTCTCATCTAGAAAAAGTATTGCAATCATGGACACTTTCTAGAAACATCTAAAATGGGATGGGCCTTGACGTGTTATTCACCCCAGAACTGAAAAAAAAAGTGTATCCTACAAGCATGTATTTTTGTACCCGAGGTTACATCCGAAAAGGTTCAATGGATTTCATATCTCAAGGATAAATTTTATTGTGATTTAATTTCAGCCCCAATTTTCTAGTTTTTTTTTTAAAATTCTAATTGTCTAATAATTTTTTTTAAATGGGTGTTTAGGGAGAGTTGTTTTGGATTCATAAGATTGTATGTGTTTTTTTTAATATTGGTGGGTAGGGTGCCAATGAATGATTTTTTAAATATTGTTTTAGCAATTTTGTATAAAATTTACATTCAAAGGGTATTTTTAAGTATCACGATATTAGGTTTGTTTTAGTTAGGAAAACTTATTATGTAGCTTACTGTCAAGAACCAATTCTCGAAAACTTGGTGTTCAGGCTAGAAGGTATTATTTAAGCCTTTCATCCCCACTATTTATTCCTAACCATTTTAATTTATCTGTATTTTTTATTCTATTATTAACAAACATGTAACACTATATTTTATGTTTTGGTTTGAGTGTATCCTTGTACGTTTTTAAACTCACAAAAGATTATTTTTCTCATCGTGTCTCCTTACTCGTTCTAGTTGTATGGCTAAAAATTAATTCATCTAATGTTATATTAATGAAGAAGGTCGAATTTAAAGGAGATGCACTCGCATTTTCATGTAAGTAGAATGGGAAACCATTTAGTAAAATAGCCCCCTCAGTACACCATCCGGTACTCGAACGCCGACCTCTCCATCTTGGGTAGTCCAGTCTATTTTGAGATAGATGCCTAAGACCATGCAACCACCAAAGAGAGTAGGGAAATAATTGTTTTTTGGGGGGTGGGGGGAATATGCTTAGCTTTGGTGTAAGGAGGTGCTTTACGGCTTAGGTATATGGTAGCCCTTTGTTAAAAGGTCTCGCGTTGCCACTGGACTCATCCAATCTTTAACTCCCCTTATACACACAGAGAGTACATTTGCTAGCATTAGCAAAACAGGTCCTAGCGTTGGAAGAAGTAACTCCGAGGAAAAGCGATGGAAGAGCTAGAAAGACGCGATGCTGAAGGGGTTGTAAATGGGAAAAGGGAGATTGAGGGGGAAAGAGAGACGGGTTAGTTCCCTAGTCGGCCGTCCATCTTAGCACGTCGCCTCTTGGCGCGTTATCAGCGCTCTCTGAGCGACCGTCCAGTGAACTACTGGACTCGACAACACACCCACACACATACAGCCCGTATTCCCCCCTCTTAATTACAAAACTAGAGGATAGTATGGTGGCTCGTGATGTCACACAAATCTTTACTTCACCCTCTTCCTCATACCCCTTTTCCCCTTCCACGTCCATTCCTCCTATTTTGTCGTTCCTTGCTTGCTTCACCATCTCTTTCAAAAATCTATAACTTGAAAGACGACAACCATAATAATGTAAAATAATCTCGACTTAATTTTAAAAAGTTTTACGTTATAGACGTGCACACCCGAGGAGTTTGTAGGGGGGACCGTGGTTCCTTCCCCTATCCCTTAAAGCTACAGAGGGGTCCTTCAGGCACCCTTAGTTTTTGGTGTGAGATTTCTTAAAAATAAGAGTACAATATAATTCTTCATATTTTATGGTAGCAGCAAATAATAAATATATATTAAGTTTAAACTCAGCATTTTTTTTTACATTTTTTTCGCGCTTTATTTCAATTTATTATTTTGTGAACTTAAGTACGTTAAAAAGATAACATGCGGCTAGGTGCATATTTTTACACTTCTTATAACAATTTATTTAACAAAATGTATAAAATATTGTTTCATTAGCTAGCCTAAGTTTCGGTTAATTTTCTACGTTTAATAATCTGAAAATTTCTTGAATATCTTTCTTGGGGGAGTTTTAAAAATAACTTTTTATCTTTATCTAAAATGTTTTTGTTCAAATAATAATATGCACTTAACGAAAATTCAAGAACTGTTGAGATTACTGAGTGTAGAAAATTTAACTTATCTACTAGATTAATATTTTATTTATTATGTCCAAAAAATGTTTGTTCTCATATAAACTGAAAAAAAAGGACCCAAACTTGCGTAAGCTTACAAGGGAGCAGAGAAGGATACAGGGAAAAGGGGAGAAAGTATTATTATACAGATTTTACAGGACAACTTTTATATTCCCCATAAAAACCAGTAGAGTAAAAAAGTTTACTCTGGTGCAGTTTTGAAATGCGCGTGTGGGGTGGCCATCTAGAATTTTCGGAATCCTGGTGGCCATTTTGAACTTTTGAACTTTGGTGGGCATTTTAAAATTTTCTAATTTTTGCTACCATATTGAATTTTCGAATTTTTATGGCCAGTTGGAATTTTTGTCATGTTCCGGCAGGTTTAGACCCGATTGATTGATTGATTCATTGACATAGATTTATTTATTGATTGACAGGTGATTTATTTTTTGATCAACAGGTTTGAACAAGTATAAGCACGTTGTAAATTTGAGATGGTTTTCCCTATACCTTACAGCGTGATATGTAGGCCTAAACCCAAGATTGTGGATCTCATATCCAACCACTCAAACCCATACCGGTAAGTCCCCCAGTTTTTTGTGGTATGTAATCATTTTCATACTACTAATCAACTGGTTTGAACACGTCTGACTATCACATTTCCTTGTAAGGCTATGTGTTTTATTCCCTTTTCCTTCCCCTTTTATCCCTGCTACAACAGCACTTTGCGTTGGTATATTTTTGATACTACCAATATTTTTGACGTATATACTCCCGCGTTTAAATAAGTTTGAACTGGTTTGAGACCTATAATAACCGATCATTACCGATCATAGCCAACCATAACCGATCATGCTCGATCATTCCTTATCACGCCGGACATGATCGATCATGTCTGAGCCCATCCGGACCAATTGACCTAAAATTCAAGATGGTTGACAATCCCAGATTGTGGATTCGAAGTCCACCGTTTCTACACTACTGCTCAATATGTTTGAACATATCTAAACAAGTTGGAAATTCAAGATGATCGCCTTTGTACCTTAGGGTTGGAAATGAAAATTCAAGATGGCAGATCCCACACCTAGACCCCGTAACGGTGTACCTTCAGTTTTTTTTAGTTAGGATGTAATTTTCAGATTCATACTGAACTTGTTTGAGCGAGTCCGATGGCCTCATCTTCTTATATTTGACTACACTTTTTACCTTCTTTGTTTTCCTACCACAACAGTATTTTGCTGTAGCTTGAATTTCAGAGTAATGGAGAATAGGGGAAACACGGATAGTACAAATAATCCTAATCTGTTTACCATCTTCATTCAAAATTTTCAGTCCTTATTTATGTGAAAAGGGATTTTCCACAATTTTAAATATTAAAACGAAGCAGTGAAATTGACTCCGAATCGACTCCTGCATGTGAATACCACTAAGTAATACAATCGAAACAAGAACGGACAAATTAGTGGAAAGTGTCCAACAGCAGAGCTCCCATTAAATAAATTTAGGTAAGCTAACTTCAGTTTTTTTTACTATAATCAGTAAATAAAGCCACTATTTTAGAATAAATCTTAGTGATTAATATGTTAGTAAAAACTAGGAGACAACGAATATGTTTTAGGATATTTATGTATGCAGGAGGAAGGTATACTTGGAAGGAAATGTACCTACCCACATTTGCGAAAAGAGAGAGTAAGAAATTACTATATAAATCTTTTTAAAAAAAAGCCTCAATACACACAGCTTAGTTATGAACGCCAACCTTCTCATCACCAATAAACTGACTGACTCTTTTTCCAGCTTGCCCACTGGTGCGGGCCTCATCGAATTGTTTTTTCTTCAAATATACCCATATCAGTGCTAACCAATTTAATGGCCTTTGCTGTAAGCAGTCTTGACAGTAAGGAATACCTTTATTTAACCAAATAAGTTAACTTAGTTGAAAAATGATACCTACCTGGACTCAAGAAGTGAACCAGAGACCTTCGGCTTAGTGTGCCAATGGTTTGCCACTGAGCTTAATCCCATGATAAGGGTAATTTTTCAAGTCTAGCTTAAGGCATAGTCTGTAATGGACGTGTGTAAACAATCAGCTACTATTAGCTGATCCGGCTTTATGCTGCCGTTGGCACAAGATTTAATTGCATCAAATTGGCGGTATTCATGCAAAATTAATGTAAATAATTTAAATAATTATCCTGAGCGTGGGAAGCTTTCTAAATAACTCAATGGCAGTGTATTGGAGCTAAGCCTAAGATCCCGGGTTCAATTCATGTGTATAAGTGTTAGTTTTCAACTAACTTAATTAGATTGGCGTATGAACCCAACACAAGGCTGTATCTTAACTTAAGTTAATTGCCACCTTTTATAGTTAAATAAACATACTCCTAGCTTCGAGACCAGTCCAGGTAGCTCATTGATTGATTATTTGTGCGTCTAGTTGCGGGAAAATCAATTATATTTATATCTACTATTTATCTTTTTTTTAATGTCGCCATTTACTTTCAAATTAACTCAACTTTTACGTATGCCTAATCTAAACTACAAACAATATCTCATTATTCTTTCAGGTTTCTCTTTTTGCCTCACACAATGTTCACTCCTTTTCACTGGCATCTATCTAGCCCTTTCTTTTTTTTTAACCCTTATTTTTAACGTTTCCTTTTTCTTCCTCATCCACTCCTTGTACGACAACCACAATATCGTTTGTCGCTTTCTTTCTTTTCTTCTCCATAGTCTTCTTCCTTCTCATCCCCTCTCATCTTCTGTCCCTCTCTCTCTCCCCAAGATTAGTATCGCCCGCAGATTATGCCTCGTGCTTTCCTGCTATATTTACGAGCTTTGCCTCTACGCCGGTAGCCATTACATACCCAACCCTGGTAACAGTCACTCTCACTGCAACACGGGCTCAACTGAAAGCTCACGTTTTATTTTACCATACAGAGAAAGTATTGTAATCAGGAAAAAATCTTGATATTATTCTGAATCTTGACATTTTATGTTCCTATGAACCCAGAAAAAAAGTGTATCTTACGATAATTTGTCTTTTTTGGGGGATACAACTCATATGGTTTGATGGATTTTATTCACACTTGATATTTAGCTGTTGATGGTCAAACCTATGGTGTTTCGTTTTTTAAATTCTATTCTAACCTTAAAATTAAGGGTAGTTCACTGATGATTGATATTTTAAAATTGTATCTAACAATTTTTGCTCATAATGTTTGTATGAAGAGTGGTTTCATGCCAAGTATGCATTGCAACAAGTGATTGAGAAATGTATGGCAGTAAGAAAGACAGTTTATTGTACTTTCGTTAATCTGGAGAGAGCATTCGATCGTGTGAATAGGACTATGTTATGGAATGTTCTGAGTGAGTATAGTGTGGATGCATGGTTGGTAAATGCAATCATGGTGTTGTGTGATGGAAGTAAGGCGTGTTTTAAGGTGGATGGAGCTAAAGTCTGTTCAGCGTAGGAATTAATTTCTGAAAGGCCTTTTTTCCCTACCAGAAATCTATTATATAGTAGGATATTGGTAGGGAAAAAGACCTTTCGGAGAGTAATTCCTACCGTGAATGGATTATATGAGCCAATAGTTTGACATTGAACAGGGTGTTAAACAAGGTTGTGTTATGTATCCATGGTTATTTAATGTATTTGTAGATAAGTACATGAGGGATGCCTGCGAGGATGGGGTTGGTTTTCAAATGGACAAAGTGAATGAGAGAGTGCTGCTATATGCAGATGATGCCGTATTAATGGATGAGAGTGAAAGTGACTTGAGAAATTCATTTAACAGTTTGAACGTGGTGACAGGAAGAATGGATCTTCGTACAAATGTCTTCAAAACGAAGGTGATAGTTTTTTATAAGGATGGATCAGGAAATGATTGTCAACTTAGTATAAATGAAAAACTGTTAGAATAAATTAATTACTTTATGTATCTGGCAGAATGTTTTGTAAAAACTAAAGGATATATGATTTTTGGAGAGTTGTTGGATGTATGTGGATTATTGAAAATAATGAAATATTATCGATTGAGGCAAATATGTCAGTATATAAAAGTGTGTCAACGCCAACAGTGTTTTATTGTTGTGAAGTGTGGGTTTGTCGGGAGAAACACAAGAGCAAGATGAACGCGGTTGGAATGAGATATCTTAGAAATGTATGCAGTAAAACTCGATTGGACAGAGTCAGTAACGGGTGCTGAAGGAGTGTCGTTTGAAAGTAAATCCAATATGTTCATGTGAAAGAAGCGTCTTACGTTTGTTTGGGCATGTCGAGAGGATGAGTGTGTATCGAGTGACGAAGAAAATATATGAAGGTAAAGTGAACGGATCAAAAGGAAGAGGTAGGACATGTAAAACATGGCTAAATGTTGTAGACAAATGTGTGAAAAAGAGAAACATTAAGCTTTAAGAATAAAAGAGCACGTATGACTTGGTGTATGGATGTTGAAGCGACGGGAGAATGCAAAAATAGGGAAGTGGAGAAAATGAGTAAGGATGGATTAAGTACGGAGTTTTTGTTGTTGCTATATACGCAGTTTCTTGTCGACCCCGTATGGGAACGTGGGTGAATATGTATGTATGTATGTATGTATGTATGTATGTATGTAAGTATGTATGTATGTATGTATGTGTGTGTATTTATGTATGTATGTGTGTAGTATATATGTATCTATATATGGGTGTGTGTATATATGTATGTAGATATGTATATATGTGTATGTATGTATATATGTATGTATATATATATACATGTATATATGTATATGTGTGTATGTATATATGTATGTATGTGTGTATGCGTGTATTCGTGTATGTATGTGTGAGTATTATTTCAAAACAAAACCGTTTTCTGAGTAAAATTATTATATTGGCGGTTTACTGATAACAGAGGGATAATTTTATTCCAAAATATGATCGACTAGAAAATAAAAGACTTATGATTTGGCTTTATACTAATATGATTATCTAAAAAGTTCGTTATTTTGCTATTAACTATTTTACCGCGTCTTACAATCCGTCCGGAATTCAAGCATTTCAATTACGTTAGTGGGGTAGGGATTAGGAAGCTAGAACTTAAAGAGATGTATCTGGATTTGCGTGCAGGAAAAATGTGGATCGGAGAAAATATCACGATTCCTATTTTTCTCAGTTATTCTTATATATTTATAAAAGGTATTTAACGTGCACTTGTCGAACCGACTGATTATATAAGCAAACCACTTATAAATCAACTTAATTCTAGAACAGACACAACATACAACGCCCAGCTGGTAATTAATCACGATAAAACCTACATTTCGGCAATGGTAAATGTTTCGGTCATGCCAGGAATCGAAGCCGAGGCCCTTAAGACAGTAGAAAGACAAGCTGCCGATTGAGCTAAGGTGTCGGACATGTGAGTTAACTATGTACCGTGCTATAATTAGGTTAAAAATAAAAGTTAAATCCCAAAATAGCAGAATAAAATTAGGCTAAATAAACAAAATGGCGATGTTTGATTTGCACAAGATCATTAGAATATAATGCTCATGTTAAATGCATTTACAATTTGCTGGCGTTAAAGTGAAACGACAAAGGAATTAATCAGGTCACAATGAGATACTACCCCAATTTTGAATATTGCCCTTTTCTTTTATTATTATTATTATTATTATTAGCACCGCGTCTTACTACCCGTTCGGTTTGTACGCACTTACGCTAATGTGTAATGGTAGGGTGATTGTGAGATGAAATGGAGGACCTACAGTTTAACGTGGAATCCGAACCAAGGTGGAGGCCTGGCATTCCCCACATTCACAAGATGTCTTGTCAGAGGTGAAAGAAGGATTTGGTAATCAGATAAATTTATGCCGGGACCGGGGATTGAACCCCGGCCGCCAGCATAGAAGGCTGACACCTTACCCCTAGACTGCCAGGTCACCACCCCTTTTCTCTTAAATGCCACAACTTTCATTTAATGAGATTTGAGAAATAGGTAGGTATCGAAAATAGTGATATTAAGATTTATTCTCTATTGTCTATAGACCGGTAAGAATCGATGGTGTCTATGAATCGAGTCTAACCTCCTTAGTGGAAACTATTTAGGGGAGATAAAATTTGGTCTAGATATTCCCCGGCTGGGTTTCAAACCCCCGATATTACTGTCGGCGGCAAACAAGACAAGATGAAACCGAAAGTAGTCCACGTGAGGGTTATGTATGCCCTTGTTCTATGTATTGTATGCATATGAGAGGGAGGGTTGCCTACACCCCTTCTCCCGCCCCGCCCCCCCTCATACCCCTGTTAGAGTGTCCGGCCGGCAAATAAGTAGGAAAGCAAGGAAAGCAAAAGCTTCACTAGAGCTCCGAAAGAGGCCACTACCGCTGTCAACCAAGTAGTGCCAAACTCCCCCATCCCCCACCCATCCTGCATGAATCTTCCTATGAGGCTGGCCTTGTATTTCGATACAGGGAAGCCAACATTATAATACAAGGAGGAAATAGTAGTCGGGGGCTCTAAATATACCTACTTTTACATGTAAGACAATGATTATTTCCCTCATAAAGTATGTTGGGCTCGATTGCATTTTAATTAGTTTCTTTTGGGGGATAATGTATGTAAAAGAAACTATCTAATTATAAAGAGAAAGGAATATTATATTACCAGTTAATCAGAAGCACAGAAGGAGAGTCTATTTAAGGCTGCTGCCTCTGTCAGCGAGAAAGTATTAATTGCTGTCAGGCCACACGGCTTAAAATACACTGATCTGTGTTGTTTTCTGGAACCACTTTTATATTTGGGCCAAGCTTATACTCCCCTTTGCCCTTCACTTACAACTATCTTTTATAATGTAAATCAGAAATAAGGAAAAAAACTTCTTATATCAATACAAATAGGAAAGCTCGCTGCTAGTTCTTTAATATCTTAAAATCTTCTGTAATTAGTCTATCATTAAATTACGGTATTTGTTAAAGTGAGGATGGATCTAGAGCCCTTTTTCATCAAACCTAATATCATTTTTCCGCTAGTATGCTTACAAAGTCATTAAAAATGAGCTAATTTCACACATACATACTTTTTTCTATTAATAAAATTCAAACTATATGGTTGTGTAATGATATTGTTTCAGACCCCTCTCATATATACAAAAAGTCATGGATGAAGAGTGTGCTTCTTTAAAGAACTGTATGTAAATTTTCCTTTTAATAATTCATCCATATATGATCAAACGTTTTCAGAAGTAATTTCAATATATTACATTTTAAAACTTTCTTTCTTTAAAAAAACCGCCATTCGTTCTATTTGAAAATAAGGTGATGTTCTGGCTGCCTTTACCCAATAGGAAGCTAGCCTTCACAGCATCAGGTTGCCAGGTGTTCTCCTATTAGTTAGTTTTAACGCTGGTGACAAGGGGTCCAAGAAGCAAGGGGTAGGTCACAGATAAGCAGCTTGTGCGTATAGTAATCAAAAGAAACATAATTATATAACAGTATAGAGAAAATCTCAGTCTGTAACAGCACTAGTACTGGTTCTCCACGTCAGTTCATTAAACAAATAACAACTGTATAATTTGAATGTCAATTTTATAGTAGTGAAGGAGTAATTAACAAATCAATTGTGTACAAACATTAATTTTTACTGATTTCAACAGAATTACATGATATAATCAGATCATAATATAGCCGGGTGATGGCAAGCGCGTAGTAAGGCATATACGGGTCCACATCATCATCATCATCATCATCATAAAAACATAAAAATACAATAACGTTATAGTTGTTAAGGAAAAAGAGCCCTTTTGGAATGTTTTGACTTTATTTTGTCGTGAACCATACTTTGAAATAACGCATCGTAAAGCTAAATATTGCATTGAATCTGAACGACTGCGCAGCAATTTCTCGCTTACCGAGACGGACCCCTTAAAAACTAATTGTCATAGGAAGAACCTTTACTGACCGCTAAAATAGTTACTAAATTTACTTTCAAAACCTGGGATACAAAACTGTCACTCTTGATAAAAATTAATACTATCAATACATGTAAAATAATAATAATCATACAGTGAAATAATATCAACGATGATTGCAAAACCATATTTTGGTATGATCTGAAAGGCCCTTAGTACAAAAATCCTACTCAAGCTTTTTTTTCATTAAATAGGAAAACTTTTAGACATATGAATGATACGAGGGAAAAAGGGAAAAAGTCAAATTTTAACTCCAATTGCATTATTAGTTCTGTCATTTGTTAGACAAGCATGTGAGCTTTCTTATGAATTTTAGAAAAGGTTAAATGGGGTCTATTTAATATTTAAATATTTTTTTTATTTGCCGGGATCTTGAAGAGTTTTGAGGTATAAAAAGATGCTGTCCTGGAAAATGTGTGTAATGTGACTTTTCTCCTTTTCCCCCTGTACCCCTTATATTTTATTCTGACCCGATACCCGAATCTGTGGCCACGTGGGCTAATCTTCAAGCTCGTCCAGTCTGGTTAAGAGCTGACGCTGATTTAGGGGTTAAGCGGGTGTACTGGGGGTATCTTTTTCTAAAGAGTATCCTCCTCAAGGCAGTGAATATTATCAGTCTTACCTTGACATATTACACTATGGCCTTATCTTATAAGCTGTATCATAGTGGAAAACAAGTTAGAAGTCTTACCTTGACTGATTACATTATGGTCTTACCTTATAAGCTCTACCAAAGTGGAACCAAGCAATTTAGCAGTCTTACCTTGATTGATTACATTATGGTCTTACCTTATAAGCTCTACTAAAGTGGAACCAAGCAATTTAGCAGTCTTACCTTGATTGATTACATTATGGTCTTACCTTATAAGCTCTACTAAAGTGGAACCAAGCAATTTAGCAGTCTTACCTTGATTGATTACATTATGGTCTTACCTTATAAGCTCTACTAAAGTGGAACCAAGCAATTTAGCAGTCTTACCTTGATTGATTACATTATGGTCTTACCTTATAAGCTCTACTAAAGTGGAACCAAGCAATTTAGCAGTCTTACCTTGATTGATTACATTATGGTCTTACCTTATAAGCTCTACTAAAGTGGAACCAAGCAATTTAGCAGTCTTACCTTGATTGATTACATTATGGTCTTACCTTATAAGCTCTACTAAAGTGGAACCAAGCAATTTAGCAGTCTTACCTTGATTGATTACATTATGGTCTTACCTTATAAGCTCTACTAAAGTGGAACCAAGCAATTTAGCAGTCTTACCTTGATTGATTACATTATGGTCTTACCTTATAAGCTCTACTAAAGTGGAACCAAGCAATTTAGCAGTCTTACCTTGATTGATTACATTATGGTCTTACCTTATAAGCTCTACTAAAGTGGAACCAAGCAATTTAGCAGTCTTACCTTGATTGATTACATTATGGTCTTACCTTATAAGCTCTACTAAAGTGGAACCAAGCAATTTAGCAGTCTTACCTTGATTGATTACATTATGGTCTTACCTTATAAGCTCTACTAAAGTGGAACCAAGCAATTTAGCAGTCTTACCTTGATTGATTACATTATGGTCTTACCTTATAAGCTCTACCAAAGTGGAACCAAGCAATTTAGCAGTCTTACCTTGATTGATTACATTATGGTCTTACCTTATAAGCTCTACTAAAGTGGAACCAAGCAATTTAGCAGTCTTACCTTGATTGATTACATTATGGTCTTACCTTATAAGCTCTACTAAAGTGGAACCAAGCAATTTAGCAGTCTTACCTTGATTGATTACATTATGGTCTTACCTTATAAGCTCTACTAAAGTGGAACCAAGCAATNTAGTGGAAAACAAGTTAGAAGTCTTACCTTGACTGATTACATTATGGTCTTACCTTATAAGCTCTACCAAAGTGGAACCAAGCAATCTAGCAGTCTTACCTTGACTGATTACACTATGGCATATTATAGGTTACACCATAATAGAATAATTCAAGATATAGACAGGGTAGACGAAGAGTACATTACCCCTACAAAATGTATCGTCTTTATCCCGACCATGTTAGTGAAAATATCCGGAAAGTTTGAATGTGTAGAAAGACGCACATTAGAAGGAGGAGGGGGGAGGGGAGGGAGGGAAGAGAAAAAAAGGAAGCTTTTCTTTAAAAGGCCGCAATTCAAATTAATCAAGCACATAGTTAATAGTTTATAATACTGACGGCCATGTTTGTTTGAACAGTGAATGTGTCTCAATGTAAATCCTCGCGCCATTGGTAAGTGCTAGTTCCTGTTATTGACCAAATCTATAAATCTCGGTGCCACTTAGATCAACTTACTTGCTAAGTGCAACTTATTAAAACACTCGGGGATATTTACAGCTTTATTACACTCCAGGTGTACAAACAGACAAACAAGTTTTGATAGGCTACCATCCATTCCCCTCGTTTGGGTTATATACATAGATTAAATAATTAGGGACCTACTACGGTGGCAACATGGTCTAAGGCAGTGGTTTTCAAACTATTTTATCATATGGGACCTCATAAAAACTACGAAACCTGTTTGAGGAACCTCTTGTGTTCAATCCCATTTTCCTCTCAACTACATTTTTTTAAATCTTTAAATACATTATATATTTGAGTAATAAGATTATGTTATAAATTAAGTATAAAACAAAATTAATTCATTTCTTACATTTGTTACATATTTTGCATGAGGAAAACAGTATAATATAACTTCAAAATGTAGGGCTACTTATCCAATTTTTAATACTGTGTTTTTTTTATATCTTAATAATGTTAAAAAGTAATTTCATTTATTTGCATTATAAACTAGATACGCCGCTTATGAGATGGATGTTTATGAATTTTTGTCATAAAAATGTAGAAGCATTAGGAATGTTTTTACCACTGTTACGCATGATTGTCTCACAGAATTTCTGACACTCCTTCGACGGAACACTAAGGTTCCGCGGAACTCAGTTTGAGAACTACTGCTCTGAGGCGTCACTCTCGCAGTAGACTGGACTGCCAATGACGGGGAGGTTGGGTCTAGAATCCCATTCTGGTGGGTTTTTAATGGTTTTCCACTCACCCTCCACGCAAATGTGGGTACACTTCATCAAAATTCAGCCTTCTTCAATCCTAACACATTATAATTAATAGTACAATGGGTAATAAAACATGGTGCTAAAAAATTATTTAAGGATGAAGAAGGTAGAATTTGAAGGATGTATATTCGTGTTTGCGTATGAGAAACTATTTTAGCAATAAAACACCCTCTCTAGATTGTTATTCGAACCCCGATATCCCCGTCACTGGCAGTCCAGTCCAACACGAAAGTGACGTGTTAAACCACTTAACCGCCGATGCGAGGCGCCTCATGACTTCAAAATTATAATTTTAATCTGAACCCCCCCATACATGTCCTACTACACGTCCAGGCTATCCACGTGCTTACACCAATTGTGTAGGTATGCGGAAGGTAGAGTTTGGATGAAATACACCCGCATTGGCTTGAAAGAAGAATGCGAAACCAATTAGGAGACAAAAACCTTAGTATTTCTTCTATTGAATAGGATAAACGAATACACATTTAAAATATTTGTATAACAAGAATACAACCTAACTCGGTGGGTATGTGGAATAAACCTGAAGCTCGTTAAGTTTGATTTTCTGGTGATGAGGAGGTAAGGGTTGGAATCCCAGCCGGTACAATTACAATGCAAGTGAGAATAAATTTTCCCATTTTTACTTTCTCACTATTTTACAGGTAGAGAAAGTATTATGTTCGTCAAAAAAATCAAACACGAGATTTTGATGAATTTTTGACGTTTCATGACCCACCGAATCCGAGAAAGTAGTTTTTGAATTTCCGTCTGTCTGTACTTTGGACTAGAGCCTAAACTATTTTACCAATCGGGCTAAAACTTGGTATCTAGAGTTTTCATAGGTTGTCCCGAGGGATTTTTAAAATTGGCTATCTAACCCTACAATTAAGGAAAGTTTACTGAAGGGCGAAAAGAGAAAATATCGATTTTATCAAAATCTGCTCTAACGATTTTAATTAGTTTCATTTATAAGCATTGATCAATATTATAAACAAAGCGGCTACCCTCATTTTTTTGGCAAAATAATTTTAAGGGTTCCAGCCTGATTCGTAAATTCTCATTTTTTATCATATCTCCTAAACTATTAGAGATACGAAATTACTTATCATTACAAATATATAGGTATATCTATAATACAAATATTTTATTTGAAGCATAGTTTTATAAACCTAATAATTTTCAAGCTAAAGGCAAACATATTTAACTTGAATCGAACACTTTAAGGTCAAGTATTGCGACCGTAAAATAAAATATTCTAACCCGAGATGTTGATCGATGTCGACGTTTCATGACCCCCCGAACCCTAAAAAGTTGTTTTGATGTTACAAGGAATCGAACCTCGGGACCTCTAGATAAGTATCCAGGGGCGCTGACCACTATATTAAGAGGCCGGTCAATTTCCCCCTTGAATTTCCTATTCTTTATCTCTACCCTCTTAAAGAAGGAGAGAAAGACCATATAAGGGGTAAAAAAAACCTCAAAACATCCTGCGGGAAAGATTTTAGCCCCAAACTCGCTGTTACCAAAAATCCAGATAAGACAAGACCCGGTGCCACTATGTGTGTCAGTGTGTGTCGAACATGAATGTTTTAGGTAACAATTTGAAGTGTTTGTCCCTCCCTCCCCTCCAACACTTAGTGCTTCGCGATAGTCCCTCGACGCTTTCACTCGCGGCAGGTCCCGATAGCCCTCATCAAAACTTGACTATGCGTGTGTATAAACTATGTGGTTTTGTTTGGTATTAATCTTCATGATCGTGATTATTTTGATAAACACTTTACAAAAGAGAGCGAATTGCGTGACGTCAAGTCGAAACAAACTGAGCGATAGTTTCAGTCTCGTTCAGGCGTTGAAGCGTTTAAGTCTTTGGGCGACATGATGGCGGGTATTTTAAGTTGAATAAGAGAGGTACTGTGCCCTTCAAGGCAAGGTGGCGAGGATGATGTCACAGGCTGAATTATGTAGCGCAATATAAGCATCGGCCGGCCATCTTTGGTAAAACAGCCTCACGGCCGTGATGATTGGAACGGGCCAAATACATTAGTTACATTACATGGATTTATGTCCTCATTAAGTGGCTTCATTAGTGAAACATAAATAAATGTTCAGACCGCTTACTTAATGATGTGATCTGAAAGGAATGACTTGCCGGAGCTGAAAGTCTTGTGTTGAAAACCCTGTGAGGGGATTTAGAAATTATGTAGGGCTATCATTTTTTTTATCACCTCGTCTTAGTACCTGCTCAGGTTAAATACGCATATATGTTTATTATTCTAATGGCGTAGGGATGAAGAAGTAAGCATTTTATTAGAGGTAAACTAACTTCATTTGCATGGAAGGAGAGTGGGAAACCATCTAGGAATAAACCCCTTCAGTAGACCTGACGAAAATTGAAGCCCCGATCTCCCCGCCATCGGTAACCCAGTTTTATTTAGACCATTTAACCACCAATCCGAGAATTTTTTATTTTTATCTTCCTCTGTACGAATTTGGGAACATTTCATCTAAATTATAACTTCTTAACCCCTATTCCACTGCCCTAGTTTTTATATATATATATTTTAACTAAACCAGTAGTTATATATGCCAGCCGAGAGAACTGGGATATTTTTATCTCCTAAATGGTTTCAACATTTCTTCTAAAATCCTTATCCCTAAAGCGTTCGAGTAATTAAAAAAGGATAGGCCAGTTGAATAGTCAGGTGTGGTTTTAAATATATATGTTTTTTGTCACTTTTCATAGATATGCCGGGGATTAGTTTTCGAAGAACCCCAATATTTGTCACTATCTAAATAAATACATTTCAACTTTCATATAAAGGAATTTATTTGACAGCTAGAACATTTTCTAGATCTATTTGCACGTATTCAAACGTCAAGTCGTGCGTTCTGCGGCTGTAACTTTTGATATATATCATTCATACCCAGGGCTGCATTTAGAACTGTGGAGGTCCTGATTTGTAGAGTTTGTTAACCCCTGTCACTATCTCTTAAGCCTGGGCCTGTCAATATTTTTAAAATAACACTAGTATTAAATGGAGGTAAGTAAACGACCGTACAATTATGTAACCTTACATTACAAGCGAGGCCTGATTGTACAAAACGGTGGTACAAAGCCCAATCATCGGTGGCTGTGGTATCAATGATAGCTCATTGTTAGACAATAATTTACACACGTCCATTACAGGCTCTGTCTCAACCTAGAAGTGAAGTACGACCCTTAGCACGTGGATAGCTCAGTGGTAGAGCATTGCAACGCTAAGCCAAGGGTCCTGAACTCGATTCCCGTGTATAGGTTTCATTTTTCAAATGGTTTTTTTTGTAACC
>CABEEJ010000097.1:239807-268653 GCA_901482245.1 Timema douglasi
CCCCCCCAAAAAAAGATTATGTTTGCATTTTCTCAAAGACCTTTTCTATATAAATTGAACTGTAGGTATCTGAGGTTAGTTTAGTGACCGCATCAGCAGATAGTTTACCGGACCTCTGTGAGACTGCTTGGAGCCCTTGCCCCACTAAACAAGCAACGGAGCGTTGAGATAGAGCACGCAGATTCTGCCAGTGACCGGTCACTGGACCCGATATGACTTAAACGCCAGCCCACGCTACGCCTCGTTCCTGCTACTGCAAGATTACTCTTGATTTACTGCCAACCTCCTTTTATTTGGACTAAGGGATGTCGTTGGGCAGCCAGGTTTTTTTTTTCCAGCCGTCGTCAGAGCAGAAAAGGGTGAAGGAGACAACAAACCATTCTTAGTAGAAGACTCGAAGACTTAGGGGGTTAAAGAAGGAGAAAACCACTATTGTTTATTTTCAGGTGGAGGGATTTAATATATTAATGTATTATGTGAAAGATTTGGCAAAGGTGAATAGGTGGCCTGTAGATGTGGAGGAAGAGGGTAGTACCTGAGCTAAAAAAAACCTCCCCCCTTTTCAGCAACACATTCTCCCTCTAAAAATATCAACTAATATTGCAGTAAGCTAAAGTTAAAATATACATCTATTAACCTATGGATATAGGCTATGGCCCTATAAGCTGCACCATAGTGGTGAGGCGTCATCTTGGTTTTCCTATCCCTCCTCTACGGTTTAGGATAAGTTCCCCCAGGAATCTTATGTTAGTAAAAGTGAAAAACACGGAGGGGAATGTGTCATCAGGTCGTCACATTCTGTCACACCTCTTGAAAACTTCTGGTCCCCGTCTGTCTGTAAGACCTCCTTTCTCCTTCTGATCTCTTCATAAATCCTTCATCTCAGACCCTCGCACCCTCGATGACAAGCTGAATGCAGCGACGTGGAAACAGCTCCGGCTATTTATTTGAATAACGTGCATTAAAACTCTTTAAGGGGTTGCTTATTAAAATACAAGAGAATGGTTCACGATAAGGCTTGTAAGCTAATATACAAGTAATACTCATTAATAAGCTAAATCAACATTAATCCATCCACAGGGCTCGCCCGGACTTGCATGATATAAAAATGATCAAAGAATTGACCATAAAAGACCTAAAAATAATAAAAAAAATAGCTTTAAAATTACAAAAAAACTTTAAAATTATGAACCAAAACTTATACTGAATGCACACAATTAAATTAAATACGGTCTTTAAAAAGTAATGGAAACTAAAATATATTCATGCAAAGCCTTTAACATACAGACGCTTACATTTAATTCTGTTAAATTTAATATTGACTAGCATGAAGTAGTCTACCCGGCTTTGGCCGTGAGAAATAGTTTAGGGAAAAAAGCTAAAAAGTAAATTATATCTTTTTTTTTCGAAAAGGTGATCAAACAAAGAAGAAGATTTTTTTTCCACACCTTACCCTTTTAATACTTTGTACAGTTTTCACCCTTTTTATTTACCTTATTTCTCCATACAAACAAATTATAGGATTTACTTTATATCCTTTTTCACTTTTACACCTATTATATGAAGTACCCGGTTTTCCCTAGAAAAATATTTTCAAAATAGGGTAAATAATAAGAGAAAAAGAATAAAAAGGATATGTCATAGCTTCCAGCCTTAAGTCATTGTAGAGCATGCAAGTATGTATGATATGTGCCTAGTGACATCACACTTTCAACTCTGTTGACTCAGCAGTCGAATATTCAGAATAGGTCGTGTTTTTTAACATCAGTTATTTTGCCAAGTAGCATAACACAGAGCAGTGTCAAAACTAGATCCTAGGGGGAACACCCCTCCTTTTTGCGTATATAACATTGAGTTTTGGACCTTTATGGGGGGGGGGGTCAGACCTATGCCAGTTGTTAATGGGGCTAGTCTAAAGTGTTTTACATACTCAACTACCAACACGGCACCGGTGGGATAGCAAGGGGAAAAGGGGGGAAATGGTTTAAAAAACGCAAAAAAAAGTTACATAGGTTAAAATGGACAAAGGCACCACAGAAAAAGTAGTTTTCCATAATAGTTGTATCAAATACGAGCTCTTTCATCTGCCGAGCTTAAATTGGGTAATTCGATATGTTCAAACATCATTAAGCTCCCCAGGATTGACTAATAAATTAAATGTCAAACTTTTATTTTATATCACACCAAAAAGTGTAAATTATATTGGTTTCAGTAAATTCCCAAACCCCTGTTCCATACTGCTTCTTGATTTTGAAATTTAAGTATCGGACATAAATAGCTGTTAGGAGTGGTTCTTATACCCGCTTGACTTATTTCCCTCACTGAAAAGTTATTTATTACTTACTTTTGGGAATTATGAAAACGCAGATTTCATCATCCCCCTTTTAAATAGTAAATATTTAAAATATATTTTGTTATTGGAGTAATCCCTTTACATTCCTGTCATATTTAATCTTCCTTCCCCTCTCCATTATTTTTTCCATTTAAAATTTTAATTTTCTTAATGATATTTATACCTTCTTGCAGATTTTAAGTTTTATGCCACTTTAAAAACTATTTGTTCCCATTACTTTTAGAAATTGTAAACCCCCCTAAACTTATGTAAATGTATTCGATTTATCATGGAGGGAGAGTGGGAAACTATTTAGGGGAAAATAACCCTCATTGCGACCCATCGGGATTTGAACTCCAATCTCCCTGCCAAATGCAAGCCAGACTAGATTATATAGACGTTAGATACACGTGACTACATAATCTGGTAAAAAGTCTTGATACAGAAATATCCATACACGTTATCGAATCCGGCAGTTAAGGAGGTATAATTTATATAATAAAATAGTTTCTTTGCTTGGTTAAGTTGAACTCAAACACAAAGAGAACATCGATAACACATCCCTATTTTTTTTTAAATTAAACTATTCTGTGATTCTATTCTGGCAAATTCGAATGATGCCATTTTTATAACCAACGGGGTAAAAAAAAAAGCCCTGTCAAAACAAAGTAATTCCCTTGCAAATATTCTGGGCAATAATTTCCCACCATGTCTACCAACCTTCTCGCACTATATAGATGCTGAAAATATGCGATAAGCCTTCCTCATTCCACCCCCACCCCCCGTCCTCGTGCTGTTTCCATCTCGCAAGCAGAGCGCAGTAAGCCATATTCATAAAACTGCACGTAGCCTAGTGGTAACTGAAGTTTGAGCCATGGAGCAAGAAGAAGAGGAAGTGTCCCTTCATGACCCTCCATGCCGGATCTTACTATCTAATGATAAGAGAGATGTTACATAAAACATTTTCCACGAGAAATTTACATTTTTGAAAAATTGTTTAAATTTTATTTATTAGCTACGAGTATTACTACCCATTTAGCTTATACGCATATGTAGGCCATACTAATTACGCTAATATGTTAAGGATGAAGAAGCATTAATTCATAGGCAGTTTACCCGAATTTGTGGGGAGTGGGAGGAAAAACAATTGAGTAAATACCACCTTTAGTACACTAGAAGATTCAAAAATCTCCCTTAATCAGCAGTATAGTATATTACGAGAGTGATGCCGTGGCCCATTAGACCATTTAAGTGGGTCTTCAATTATATAAATGGATCCATTTGTATTATATCTTAGTCTCGCGGCTTCGAGGACAGTAGTAGTCAGATGTAATGTCCTAGTCTCGTAGCTCCAAGGCTTGCAGTAGTCAAGGTGTAATATCCTACTCTCGTAGCTCCAAGGCCAGCAGTAGTCAAGGTGTACTATCCTAGTCTCGTAGCTCCAAGGCCTGCAGTAGTCAGATGTAATATCCTAGTCTCGTAGCTCCAAGGCTTGTAGTAATTAGGTGTAATATCCTAGTCTCGTAGCTCCAAGGTCAGCAGTAGTCAAGGTGTAATATCCTAGTCTCGTAGCTCCAAGACCAGCAGTAGTCAAGGTGTAATATCCTAGTCTCGTAGCTCCAAGGCTTGCAGTAGTCTAGCTGTAGGAAGTACCCGGGCTATATTGGAAGCTGAAAATGACCTAATCCTTCGCCCCGCTATCTCGGCTTCACGACGCTTGAGGCACACCGGCGTCCGGCAATCGAACATTAACGTCACGCCGACACCAGAATTACGGCTCCCCCGTCGATTGCTGGGGAAACGAACAGTTTTGACGTCGGCAAACGGTGGTAAGGGGGTGTTGGGAGGAAAAAAAGGTTCCCTTTTTAGACTGTTAAGAATCTTCCATAAATGTAGAAGAGCATGAATGGATCATGCAGTTTTTCCTTACATACATACATACATTTAAAAAATATCTCTAAAATAATCAATAAAATCACTCGGTCTAAATATCAAGCTCATTTGGTCTGGTTTGCAGATGATGAAGTCGGGGTTCAAATGTCGGCCGAGTGTACTGACAGTGGGTTTTTTTCGCGTGTTGTTTTCTTTTCTTCTTCTTCGTAAATTCTAGCTCATTTCCTCTCAATTGTACCTGTCTAGTCTCTACCACGTGTAAATATGTGTAGGCTTATAGCCTGGGTGAGACTACAGCTCAATTTTCATAAGAAGGGCCTTTTAGAAAATACAGACACTTTGTGGTCAACATTGATAACATTCTACTATATTATTATTGATATTTTATAGGTATTGATAATATCTATCAAAAATGACAACTGCAGATACCATAACTTGACGTATGGATACGTGAAAGTAGATGTGACGTTTATGTCTGTCAGATAAGGTTCTGCCTGTGAAAATTTAACTGTACACTTTGTTTACCCTGAAAGTAAAGTCTTACCTTTGACGGACTACACTATGGTCCTATATTATAAGCTATACCATAGTAGAATAATGCGAGGTACGCTTTCTACCTTTCAGGATGAACGAAGGTTACATTGAATTTACCCTGAACGATAGTAAGCTTAGCTTAAATTGTTCCACTATGCGGTAGCCTATCGGTTAGGGTCATGGTGTAATACGTCAAGGTAAGACTGCTAGTATTTTTTTTTTATTTTTTAGCACTACATCTCACTACCCGTTAGGGTTATACGCCTATGTACTAATTACACTAATGATTTAGGGATTATCAGGGTTTAATTGAAAGGAAATGCACCCATATTTGCGTGGAAGGAGAGCGGAAAACCATTTAGGAAACACCACCCTCAGTGCACCCGACCGGGATCGAACCCCAATATCCCTGTCTTAGGCGGTCTAGTCCATCACGAGAGTCGCGTTAGACCAGGCGGCCACCGGAGCGGGTGACTGCTAGAACTCGTAAATAAAGTTCCCATGTTTGGTATTACACAGGTAAACGAGATATTTTAGTACAACTGGGCTGGATCAATCCAAGTACTTCCAAACAAGAGGTTGTCGTCATCTTTGTCGCTGAAGCAACTTTGCGAGAGAATAGAGCAAATATTTCAAGTGAGTGACGTCGTTAAATCCCGGCACAGTGCTCGAGAGAATTGTTTCGAGTGAGTAATGTTCGAATGGGACACAGATTCGAGACACGAGAATGAGACGTGATGAAGACAACCGAGGAAGGAACACTGGAAGGTGAGGGAACACAAGGAGACGTGTCTAATTACTGAAGGTAGCGAATTTAACGGTTGGTCATAAAGAGGTGGAGAGGGAGAGAAGGAATTTAGGAAGACGAGAGGAAAGAAACAAGTTTCTTGAGAAAGTCGCAGAAAACGAAATAAATATATAAAGTGGAAAGTGGGAGATAAGGCAAGACATAAATAAATAAACTCAAATATTTAAATTTGAAGAACTAATGAATTACTCAAAAATAATTCAAGTGAAATGTAACAATATTGATTCAAAGAATAATGTGGCTAGAATATGATTTTAAAAACTAATAACTTCAATTATAACTAAATATTGTGGGAGTAATAACTTTATTAACAATTGTCGTGGTTTATAACTGCTCCAGCTCTGGACGAAACACCCACATCTCAGAACCTCTAGATATACAAGGTTAGGAAAAACCACGATTCTTACCTGGTTACTAAGATACCTCTCCACAGTCCACATAGTTACTGTAAGAAGCTCACAAGGATTGAAATTACATAAAATAATGCCATTATACATTTACATAGGGAACAATGTATTAGGAAACTATAAAAATAAAAGACACATGTTCAAATCATTGTTATATATTATTTATGTAGTTTAGATTAAATGCCGATTTTCTTTCGTAGAGAGTTCCGGGTAGTTATAGTACCTAAGTTTACAATATGTAAGTTTGAAATAGAGATATAGTATAAACATTGTAATATTTGATGATACAAAGATTCAATGTTAAATATTAAAAACAATAATTTAAATAAATATTTGTTGTACAGAGACAAAAAAAAAATTTAATTTAATAAAATCGGGAGGATAAAATTGTTAATTCTTGGAGCATAGTCACAAAATAATATATATTGTTGAGAATTGTTGAACTAGGTAACAATCTGGATTTAAATCATTTAAAATATAATATTATAGTTCAGGGATAAATAATATTTTAAGTATAATTATTTTATACATTGTTTGGGGTTTTAAAATCATTTTTAGGTGTTGATGGTCAAGATGAGGTAGGATGCTGTTTTGATAAAAATTTAAACAATCTCAACAATGTCAAAAAAACTTCCGCTGGTTATTCTGAAAAAAAAAATTGGATTAATTTTAAATACTTCTTGAAAAATGGGAAATATTGCAAATTTCTTGCCACAAATAATTCACTTTTAGTGATAGTAAATGCCACTCTAGTGAAACTGACATTTTAATCCTTGAAATTAAATCTAACAAAACACAAATTTATGTCTTCATTATTTTAACGCCGAAAAGAAAAGTTATCGATCATAATCAAATAAATGTTCCATCTCACTTCCTTCTAGAACAATTTATAAAATATTATAATTTAGTAATTAAATTTGTATTTTCCTTCTCTCCTGTTTGTGCTCCTGCTTCCACACAGCTCCACTCAGGAACATTATAAGTCTCCTTGGTTTCTGGTGTTTAGGAATCTCTGATCAACTATTCTAGCGCCTCAAGATGTATATATGTGAAAGATTAAACTAAACGTAACTACTGAAACAATGTTTGATTTATTTTGGACCAAAAATAATAATTGTTAGATAAACTAAGCATTCTGGCCTGAAGGTGAACCTATAGGGAAAGTGGTAAAAAACCAGTATTTTTGCAAGTTTTATAACAACATTTTTTTTGGCCAAAATAAATAAAGTACTACTCCAATAAGAATAAGGTATTTAATTTCTTTCACATGGTGATATCAACAGATCTTGAATATCTGTCTTGAGGATAGTGGCATTTGGAAGAGAAACTTTCTAAAAATGAAGAGAAAGAGCTGTCATTTAATTCCAGGACATCCTTGACAGATATTCAAACACTTTTGAGGTCACTACGTGAAGAAAATTAAACTCTTTTGTTTCTATTGAAGCACTATTTGATTTATTTTGACCAAAAAATGTTTTGATATAAAAATTGCAGAAATACTTACCTTTTCTCGCGTCCCTTACATCACCACCTTAACTAGCTTTACCTTCTACCCCACCTTAATATGTTTAGACAAGAACCATGAAGAAAACAAGAGAATGATACATGTGGGATCCTTAAGTCTAAGAGACAACGTCGTTCAAAAGGTCGTCCAGCGTGAAGTTTGGAAAGTGCTCGATTTGCGTCTTGCTGTTACGTCCATCCTTCATTTGACAGGAAAGATGACATCCTCATCCCTGATCCACGTCAGTTTGGTGAGGGCTTAGGGAGAAAAAGACAATTTGATATGTGGTTTTAACTAGACACAACTACAGTAGCCCCATGGCTTCTTTGGTGCTGACTGACAGCTCATAGCTGACTTTTGACGGTCAACATTTAGGTATATACCTAAATTTTGACCGTCAGAAGTGACAGCTGCTAAACACATGTTTTTGCAGATCATATGGTTAGGCGTAGGGATACATAAATTGGTCTGGTAACTTTTCAAAGCTGTCATTTAGCACCAAAGAAGCCATGGAGCTACTGTAGATTCAAATGTTAATAAAAATAACCTTATATGACAGTTAAGAAAAGTTATTGAGTCTACTTTCACGTATCCATATGTCAAGTCATATGATCTACAGCTGTTAGTTGTGATATATATTACTAATACTTTTAAAATAAAATTCTAAATAATTTAGTAAAATGCTATCAGTATTTACCGCAAAAAAGTTTGTATTTTCTAAAAGGCCCTTTATATGGTAATCGCACTGTAGTTAGTCTACGACATACCTATAATTAACATAATATTGTTTCTTAAAGGTAAGTTATTCCTCGTTACTACTTGAATCAAATCAGTACCTTAGATACTTTATAAAACTATTGTCATATTTGATATTAATTATTTTTTTAGCACCGCGTCTTATAACCCGTTCGGATTATACGCTTATTTACTAATTACGCTAATGGTTTTAAGAATTATCTAGGTTATATTTAGACGAAGTGTACCCGCATTTACGTGTAAGGAGAGTGGAAAACCATTTAAGAAAAAATCTCAATACACCCGACCAAGATTCGATCCTCGATCTCCTCGTCATCGGCAGTCTAGTATACTGTAAGAGTAGTGCGTTAGACCACGTGACCCGTGAAGAGGGTTAGATATTAATTAATTTAATTAATAATTGTAAAGGTATTTTTTGATAAGCAGCATGTGTAGGCCATCTATTAAAAGGTGGACTTTCCTTTAACTTAAGTGCCCAATCAGTGTTATTATTATTATTATTATTATTATGGCAGAAACCCCATCTGGGAAGGCCTTGTTTCGTACTAGAATCCTACTGTAAAGGAATATTTTGTTAAGATAGACAGCCTTCCAAAAACAATATTACGGTCACACAAAACGTCAACATCAATCACAGTTGAACATTTTCACGATTATAATACTTTCTCTGTATGAGAAATGTACACACACTCTCAACTAGTTAATAGCCTTTAAAGTTGTTAATTGAACCGCTGTTATCTGCGATGTGACGGCTGGGTATAGAGTGGACCGCCGGCATCATCAAAGAGAGAGAGAGAGTTAGAATGACGTGTGTTTGAGAGCATCGTCTGTCAAGAGTACCATCCGTTGTGATGTTGCCGCTCCGTCAAACAAGGTCCCTCCAAGGGATTACCTAAGGGCGGTGTTAATGTTCTTTAGATCACGTGACAAGGGCCTCTCCCCTGACTACATCCAGACAGAGACAAACTTGGACACGAGGCATGTTGCTAAGTGCCACAATCAACCACTGACATGATCTCGTCAAACAAAGGCGGCAATAGCGAGTCCAATGGTAACATCTCAAACTGGGAATTTACTGAATACGAGAAAGGGTAGGTTTTTTTGAACTTTTTATAGCAAAAAAAAAAATATTTTCGTCGAGGGAGAGTGTAAAACCATTAGGGAAAAAACATTCTTAGTACATCAGACTGGGATTCGAACAAGGATCTCCACATAAATAGCATTCTAGTATATTGCAAGATTTGTGCCTTGTACTATTTGACCGTCGAAGCTGGTAAAATGTCCTGTTCAAATTACGTTATGTCAATGAAAGATATTCAAGAACTGTTGGTATCATTAATAATTCTGGAAAATTAAACTAAACGTACTTTACTGGTAATTTGTTTATTTCAAAAGCTGTAAAAATGCCTACCTTGACTCGCAATCCCTACTATCTCACCATAATAAAGTTCTTTATTAGCCATTGGAAATATTCTTAATCTTACTATCCATACATGGGGATGATGTTTTCGTACTTAATTCAGTAAATAAACCTGTACTTAGAATAATTATGGCAGCTATCACAAAATAGCCAGCCATACAATGAAATACAAGTTGACCTTGATGGTCTTGAGATAAAGTACTTGCCTCAGGACCCGATGTTCGTGAGTTTAAACTCAGCCAAGGTCGATATATTTTTCTTGAGCGATAAAATTCCGTAGCACAACTTCCTTCGGAGGGAAAGTGATACCGTTGGTCCCATGTCGATTGTGGCTTGTAAAATAACCCTGGAAGGTATGTGAAAATACCATACCCATCCAAATTTGTAGGCTTTTTCTCACCCGCTCGTAGAATTTCAGTGTGAAAGGCAACGGGTTAACCACAACAATTTCTGAATTCTCCAGGTACATGGGATTTCTGCCAGATGGTGTAGGCAGCACTAACCAGTCGAAAGAGTGGTACTTGCCCAGCGACGGATGGATATAAATCACATCAAACCAACCTTCTAGTTGTTGATTTAAGAAGAAGAGTAACAGGGTTTGTAGTAAAGTGCAGCGGAAGTTCAGACTTTAGGAGTTTTGCCCAAATCTACAGCTAAATAACTATTTTAAATACTTCGCTTTTATTTTATGGCATCGGTTACCAGAAAATACTAGGTTGACGCCTCAGTCCAAGTGCTCATCAATACTGGTATTTCAGTCCTAATGGCCATACCTCTATACGTAGGTTAAAGAATCTCATTGGATTCTCGAGAAATAGGCTCGAATCCGTTTTCCAATTTGGCTCATGTTTGAAAGATGCAGTTCATGTTTGATGCTACATGTATGGAATACCTTCACATTTAGACCACTCTAAGGAAGGAATAATTAGAGAGTTAGAATTTAGAGAAAATGTAAACGCATTTGTGTGGATGGGAGTGGGAAACTATTTAAAAAATAAACTATGTATTGTACATTTAGCTAAGATTCAAACTCTTGCCTCCTAATCATCAACAGGCTAGAGTAGAAAAGACTGACGCCTAAGTCCTCGTGTGCACTGGTTGGGTTTTAATGGATCTTATTAAAGTTTTCAAGAAGTAAGGCTATTTTCTGGGTAAGAAAATGGTTCCTAGATATGTGTAACCTCTTTCGTTGGTCGCACGGTTTAGGGCATAACTTCCGCAATAGGCTGAATACGGGCATAAGGCATCACTCTCATAATATACCACCGCGGATGACGGGGAGATCGGGCTTTTAATCCTAGTTGGGCGTACTGAGGATGGTTTTCCCCTCTTATTCCACACGCAGGCTGTTAAACTCCCCCACCCCCCTGATATCATCATTTCCTCATTTCTAGTAATTAGCGTAATTAACACATATGTGTGCAACTTGAACGGGTAGTAAGACGCGGTGACAAAAAATAAAATCAAATCTGGTAAAGTGGTCTCAACGTTGGATCTATGGTCCATCCTCTTCTATCATACCCTCTCTCCCTAGCCTCTCCGACCCCCCCGAGACGATCCTGTTGTCAATTTACCGTGGTCAGACTCGTGACGACCGGGCAACGAAGTACCTCGATATCCAGGTTCGCCCAATCGTGCGTGGACCCTCCAACCTGTTCCGACTGTCAACATCCGTCAGAGCGGTCGAGTTGTGTCTTCAACTCGTCCATTGTCTGTTGAGTGTTACCCCTGTGAGGGTAGGCTTGACGGCTTGCGCGTGCGCACCTGACCGAGACACTTTTCCCGCCCGACATTCGTTTGTTCTGCGACCTCGTAACAAACAAAACAAAAAAAAAAAGTACAGCAGTTGAATCAAATCAGGAAACGATTCGGACCAAAAAGAGAAAGATGTTGACCTTTTTTTTTAAAATATATTCCCATTGAAAAGCCCTGAGCTGTTATTGCTTTCATCTTTGAGAGTAACGTATTTTATTGTTACAATGATTGCGATTCTATTTTAAGTGGCTCGGATTTTCTATGGGAGAAAGATTGTTCGATTTATTCTTCTTTTGAAATGTGATCCGTATGTTGAAAGCCATCACGAGTTGGATATCGCTGAAGAGAACAAGGTGACTGAACTGTGATCTTGGCTAACGACTTAAGGACCATTGGCAAAGTTTCAACCAATAATTTTATGACTTCTATCAGGCATAAAAACTTGGAGCAACTTTTTGAAAACACAAACATACTTTTTATACAGTCAACATTGATAACACTTTACTATATTATTGTTGTTATTTTATAGCTATAGGTTTATTGATGATAAATATACAAAAGTGACAGCTGAATATCGCATGACTTGACGTATGAATACAATAAAGTAGATCTAGTAGTTATTTTTAGTTGTCAAATAAATCCATTCGTAAGAAAATTAGGGTAGGCATATAGCCATTAGCGTACTGTCTTAAGCTAAGTTAGTTTGTGAGTTGTGTTTTCATTAAGGCTGTACGAGTAGGAAGGCATTTTTCACTTCGAGTTGAGTTTGGATAAAACCGAGTTCTTTTTTTTTTCGAGTTCGAGTTGTATAGATTAATATTTGTGCAATAAAATTTCAAGATAAATTTCTGTAATAGATCCATCCATAAACCTTAGATAGTAAAAACAATATTTTTTTTAGAACCACATTTTTTAAAGTGTTTTTTTGTGAACAATCTTTAATCCCACAAATTAATTCTCAAATTAATTTTGCTTAATATAATTAATTGTACATTTGTGTTTAATTAGACAAAAGTAAATAGTGAGGGACTCTATTCGCTTTGATACTAAATTTAAAATTTAATAAAACTAAATGAAACTAGGAATTTTTGAGAAAAAGATACAAAATTCCGAGAACTCAAATTTTTCTATCTTGGAATCGAGCTCTTGCAATTATTACTAAAACTCGACTGCAGCTCGAATTTTCGAGTACTCGCACACTTCTAGTTTTTATATCATTTGACCCGCATCGTTGCGTAAACGGACTAAATGTCAGTCTTGTTTGGTCTGGTTTGATTGGGACGAGGAGGTCGGGGTTCGAATCCCGGCTGGGTGTAAGAAGTTTGGTTTTTCCACTCTCATTCTATACAAACGCAGATGTATTTCCTCTTAAGTGTATATATATATATTTCCTCTTAAGTCTATATATACCTATTCCAATAGTGTAGTTCTTTTAATTACCACCGTGTTTTACTACCCGTTCGGGTTATACGCTCAAGTAGACCCTACTAATTACGCTAATGGGTTAGTAATTGGAAGGGTTGAATTTAGAAGGAGTAAACCCGCATTTGCGTGGAAGGAGAGTGGAAAAACATTTAGGAAGAGCCTCCCCGACCGAGATTCAAACCTTGATCTCCCCGTCCTCGGTAGTCTAGCTCAACAAGAAACTAGCGCGTTAGCTAATTACGCCACCAAGTAGGGTATTATTAGCGTAGTTAAATAAATATATATTGGATGGATGGGTTGTATGTAGGACACTGAGCAAAAAAATGTGTATTTGCGTGCTATGCCTTACTACCCATACGGGATATTCATATCCTCACACTAATTTGATAAGGATGATAAAGATATAATATAAAGAGAAAACGTGCCTGCATTTGCGTGGGAGGATTTATTGTAGGTCGATTGGGTAAAATCACCCATACAGTTTTCCAACTCCAACTTCCCCGTCAACGTTATAATCAAACCGGATGAGACTATTTCCTTAGTACGCGCGCCCACCGATGCAGAGTCCTGAGCACCATCAAGTCATGGATATCGAAGGAAGGTGATATATCATAGAGGACACAGTCGTTTTAACACATCTGGTCTGCCGTTAAGGGGTTCTAATCTCTTTACCTAAATTGTCTCGCGTTCACTCACTTCACCCAAAGATGAGTACGCTTCCTTTAAAATTCAACCTTTTTTTTTTATACCCCGTACCTCCATCGGCGTGAAGAAAAACATGCAGATAGCCCGAGCCGGGTAGTAAGACGCTGTTTAACCCTCGACTTTTGGTGGAATACTCTTGACGAGTTGCGGAACGATCAAGATATGTCGTATAATGACTTGCTTGATTCGGACACGACGAGGGAAGGAAATAAGAGGGCGGGGGGTGTCAACCCCTATACTTCATCCCTCTCGTCTCCACAGCTTTATCAGGAGAAGGCTAACAAGTTCGTGTCCCCCCTTCCCCTTCCACCGGCAGATTGGTGAAGACGACTTTGTGACCACATTATATTGAGGGTTGGGATATGACCAATGGGGTGGTGTAGGGGGGGGGGGGTTGGTTCACCGCAGTGGTATACCTCCTCCTATTATACCCACCCATCCTCTACCCCTCCACCACTAGGTCACTGCAAAACCCAAACCATAACGTGACGTAACGCCGCTAAGCGGACGTCATCGCTGGATGGGTGAGGTTATTTATGCATGAGAGCAAGAGAGAGAGAGAGAGGGTCATCATGCTGTGGCAAGTAATGTTTGCACAAGATACAGTTGGTGGGGGAGAGGCTAGTGGGGGTGGTTAGTCGAGAGGGATGGTGGGCATTCGTCAAGCGGCGTGTTTGAGTTGTGAGTGATTTGTGAGTGCTCCACAATCGTTGTCCAGCTTGTTTTCTGCTCGCGCTGGGCAGTACTTCATGGTCTCTTCTCCCATTATAACCCTCTACCCTCATCCCCCCTTCAACCCCGCGGCCACGCAGTGGTGGTTTTTTTTATGTGCATTGTAAACATTTTGGTACAGTCAATTTAAGGTGGTTTGAAACCTTACTATGTTTAATTTGATCTTATTTTCTTTAAATTTGCATTTTTATTCGCAAAAAGTTTTATTTGGCGTGTGTTCACTTCAAATAACTAATTTTATATTTGAATGATAGCATGCACTTGGTAGCATTATGCATTTCAATTTAAACACACCTAACCTAAATGAAAATAGTTAAATATGAATAATTATATTGTCCCTGAAAAGGGAGATACCAATAAAAGAAAATTAAAAGATCTAGAAAGGAAAGGGCGATTTAACCATTTAAATGTATTTTTTTTTATGATACGTTGATATAAAAAAATTATCTGTATCTTTTGTCGTAAAGAAGATGAAAGCGGTTAAACTTAAAAAAAATTGATCATACTAAGCTGTAATAAATTGATGTTGCCTAAGAGAAGAAAAGTATGTATAGGCTTTCTTAAGTTTTATTACAATAGCTTAAAAGGGATTATCGATATAATTTCAATATAAAAATAATAGCCTGACTAAAGTTGTAATTTTAAAATTGTATGTAAAACTATACTTTACAGAAATAATTTTAAGGCTTCATTTTTTAGTTTATTCTTATATTTTGATCTGTCGATAGTCAGAATTACTATTGATGATGATGATGATGATGATTATAATGATGTAGCATTCTGTAGCAATTGATGAGCTATTTGTTTAAAATGGAAATCCTTGATTTGTTTGGAATTTATGATAACTTTTATTTAATTCATATCCATATTTAAGTTTCCAGAATACTAGCTCCAACTGCCTTAAAAAACAAACCTTTGGAGTGTGTACAAATGTCATGAGAAATTTACGAGGCTGGTATGAGAGACTGTAAAATGATAACCAGAATGTTGCGTGACTCTTGGTGACTTATCTGGAGACTGTACTCTGAAATACCAATGTAACATAACATTGCGGGAAGCTTACAAAAAAAAACAGAGTACTCTTGATAGGCCCTCAGCTCCTAGCTCATGGGTGTCAGGAGGGAGAACAGGGGGGAGGTTTGTTAACTTTAGTGGGGAAACGTACCGGGTTGTTCAGGACAAACCGATACATCACGTTAGCATATTTACAATACTCCTTGCACAATAAATATGGTGATTTAATTTTGGAAAGTAAACAAAAATGGTATAAGGGCCAGGCTTGTGGTGAGAAATTGATGTATTGCAATAAATATATTATATAGATATAGATATGTGTGTGTTTCTTTTTTTATTACATTAGCTTCAAAATAACTATCGATATAGTTTCAAAAAAGTAAAATATAAGCTACTTACATTTGACTTATTTTTAAAATTGTATGTAAAATAGTTTACAGAAAAACATTTAAGGCTCATTTTTAAGTTTAGTTTTACATTCTAAATTCTTTAAAATAATAACGAGGTTAATAGTCAATTATATAATAATATTGCGCGTCTGGGCTAGAACAATCGTAGTCCAGTAGGGGAAAGATTAGCCAGTACTAATGTACAGTTGCCCAGGGGACACCCGAATGTACCAATTGTAGGCCGTATCCTTTCCGTGAAGGCTATTTCCATATGCCGATGAGATTAGATGACAATAGTTAGTATGAGGGTGTGGAAACACTTAACTTAAGCTTAATGATCCAAACCCTGGTGACCGTTGGGGGAATTCACCTTTCAGGAAAAATACCCAAGTTTCCAGCCGAGAATCGAACCCAGGTCATCTAGGTTTGTATCCAGGTGTACTGACCACTACACCAGTTATTTTATAGGGGACGTATTTATAGTATTTATCAAAGCTTACAGCTGAAGATCCCATGACTTGACGTATGGGTATGTGAAATTAGATCTAGTAATTTTTCTAGTTTTCAGATAAGGTAATGATTATGAAAATTGGACACTATGTGTATAAAGTAAATAACAACCATTATTGGCTTATCTGTTTTTACAAATAGCGTGATAAAATGTTAGTGCATATATTGATTGACGCTTAAAATTTATTAAACTAGTAATGGTACATTTTCACTTTATCACTATCTTACAGGGAGAGAAAGTATTGTGATCGAACTCAAGATTTTGATGAATCCAAAAAAGTTTGTTTTCGAATTTCCGTCTGTTTGTCTGTACCTCCAACTAGAGCCTAAACTATTTTACCGATTGGGTTAAAACTTGGTAACTAGGTTTTTCATAGGGTTGCCCAGAGGGAGTTTTGGAATTGGATATCTAGCCCTAAAATTAGAGGTAGTTTACAGTAGGGAAAAAAGAGAAATAGTCGATTTTTCTCAAAATCTGCTCTAACAATTTTGATTCAATTTCATTTCTAAACATTTATAAACATTCCAAACAAAATGGCTTCTCTCAATATTTCGGCAAAATGACTTTAAGGGCTCCGGTCTGATGTGTAAATTATATTTTTTTATAATAATCTCTTAAACTATTTAAGATATGAAATTACTTATCGTTACAAATATGTAGGCCTATTTATAATACAAATATTTTATTTGTCGTATATTTTTATAAAACCAATAACTTTCAAGCTATACGTAAATATATATATTTTTTAACTCTTAGAACCCAACACGTGTAAGTATTGCGACCGTATAAGAAAATCTAGCCTGAAATGTTGATGGATGTCGACGTCTCAAGACCCCCCAAAACCTAAAATGTTGTCTTTGCAATTACGTTTGTTTGTGTGTCTGTTGAAACTTAAAATTAAAGAGTATTTAGAAAGGGCGAAAAGAGAAAGAATCAATTTTCTCAAAATTTACTCTAACAATTTTGATTAAAATTCACATCTAAGTGTTGGTTAAGATTATAAATAGACTGGTTATTTTCATTTTACCATGAAAACGAATTTTAGGGTACTTTACAGAAGCAGATACTTCCGTATCTCCGCAACTATTTGAGATACTAAATAACTTATCACTGGAAAATTGTAGGACTGTTAGAAATTAAAAATAAACTTTCATGATAAATATATTTCTTAAATCTAACAGTTTCTGAGATATTGGCAAATATATTAATATAATTTTGTGAGCATTAGTTGTAAAGAGATACTACTTAAGTTTTAACGCAATAATTCTCCAATGCCATAGAGTAATTAGATATAAGTAAGTCTCTAACAATTTATGTTGTTTTTCTTTAAACCTCTTAGGGAAAATGTTTGTACAACAATGATCTATATCCATTTTAGACTCAATAGTCAATATTTACATTTTTTATTGGTCAAAATTTATAAATGAGGAATTTATTAGCAATGCGATGGCACGAAGATTTGCAATACCTAATAAAATGTCGAAATTTGTAACCGGAAGTTGAAATTTTAATACGAAGTGTTGACCGTTGTGGACCCAACATTGATCTTTTTTATCGGTCCAAACTTACAAATGAGGACATTAATTCTTTAAAAACAAAATTATAAAATTTAAAACTTGGAATAAAGAAAAAGTTTTACATAAGTATAGTGCAATTTATGCTTGGGTTTGTTAGTGTATATTATTTCGTTTCACATATATTAAGAGTTTTGAGTAAATATCTCTATTTTCAAATAATACAGCGAGAAAGTCCGTGCGGAGTTCCGTACTATTTATTAATATAGTTTTCAAATCTTAATATAAAATATTACTAGATTATATTTTATTGTTTTAAAATATTTAATAAAATCAACAGACCTAAAAAGTATTCATCCCATCTTGTTCACTCTCCTGTAAACCCAGCTTCTATCGCAGTCAACAGAGCCACAAAAGCTTCAGCACAACTTGTTCACCCCCCTGTAAACCCAGCTTCTCTCGCAGTCAACAGAGCCACAAAGGTTTCAGCACAACTTGTTCACCCCCTGTAGACCCGGCTTCTCTCAGAGTCAACAGTTCCACTCACACGTGAGGCTGCTGTGATAATAGTGAGTAATTAGAGAAGCGTCTCTGCCAAGGACACACAGAATGGCTGGTTGGCGTCTTGACTTTCTTGACGTCTGATGTCTCATGAAGACGCCACACACTCTCAGAGCGCCGGGACGGGTGATATCGAGCACTGCTAATTCAACCCCTCAGGTAACTAGCGAGGGGAGGTGCAGGCGAGAACCAACTAACTCGCACTTCCTCCGAACTGGAATTGGTGAGCTTGGTCCCTTTACATTTGTTTGTAAACTGAGCTCTAGATTACAGGAAGGAGTATGTAAACTGAGCTCTAGCTAACAAATAAGAGTATGCAACTGATCTCTAGCCTACGGATAGGAGTATGTAAACTGAGTTCTAGCAGACAGATAGGAGTATGTAAACTGACCTCTAGCTAACAAATAGGAGTATGCAACTGATCTCTAGCCTACGGATAGGAGTATGTAAACTGAGTTCTAGCAAACAGATAGGAGTATGTAAACTGAGTTCTAGCAGACAAATAGGAGTATGTAAACTGAGTTCTAGCTGACAAATAGGAGTATGTAAACTGAGTTCTAGCAGACAAATAGGAGTATGTAAACTGAGTTCTAGCTAACAAATAGGAGTATGTAAACTGACCTCTAGCTAACAAATAGGAGTATGTAAACTGAGCTCTAGCTAACAAATAGGAGTATGCAACTGAGCTCTAGCCTACAGATAGGAGTATGTAAACTGAGTTCTAGCAGACAGATAGGAGTATGTAAACTGAGTTCTAGCAGACAAATAGGAGTATGTAAACTGAGTTCTAGCTAACAAATAGGAGTATGTAAACTGAGTTCTAGCTAACAAATAGGAGTATGTAAACTGACCTCTAGCTAACAAATAGGAGTATGTAAACTGAGTTCTAGCAGACAGATAGGAGTATGTAAACTGAGTTCTAGCAGACAGATAGGAGTATGTAAACTGAGTTCTAGCAGACAGATAGGATTATGTAAACTGAGTTCTAGCTAACAAATAGGAATATGTAAACCGAGTTCTAGCCTACGGATAGGAGTATGTAAACAGAGCTCTAGCCTCCTACAGATAGGAGTATGTAAACTGAGCTCTATCCTACAAAAAGGAGTGTGTAAACTGAACTTTAGCTAACAAATAGGAGTATGTAAACTGAGTTCTAGCAGACAGATAGGAGTATGCAAACTGACCTCTAGCTAACAAATAGGAGTATCGTAATAATAGAATTCAATGTGAATGAAAGTTAATAAAAATTAATAAAAAAAATCATACTATTTTTTCTATTACTTTTTATTAACTTTCATTCACATTTAATTCTATTATTACAATTAAATATTGTTTCCTTATTAATATTCATTATGTTTTTCAAAAATAGGAGTCTGTAAAATGAGATCTAGCCGACAAATAGGAGCATATAAACCGAGTTCTATCCGACTATATGCTAGACTGAATTGCCGATGGTAGGGATATCAAGGATTCAAATCCTGATCAGGGGTTATTTTCCTAAATAGTTTCTCACTGTTTCTCCATGCAAATGCAGGTATATTTCCTTTGAATTAAGAATCTTTCTTCATCCTTAGTCTAATAGTGTATGTGGTAAACCCGAGCGGATAGTAAGACTTGGTGTACATAAATAAACAATTAAACATAGCCTATATTTATCACCTCTACATAAGTTTAGATCTGACACCTTAGCTCAGTGGGTAACGTGTCTTTCATACTCTTACTGAGTCCAGGGTTCAATTCCCGGCATGAATTAAAAATGTATTATTGGTGAAAATTCGATCACCCCTCTCACAGTGATGAATTAACTGCCAGAGGATGGATGTCGTGTCTGTTTTAGATTTAAGTTAATATTTGTAGATCGTGTGCTTATATAATCAGTCTGATCATAAAGTTTAGTTCCGTTAGATACCTCAAATAAATAAATTAAAAAAGTATGTGTATATATTCTTGGTTTACTGTGCAAAGAGTATTTCTTAAAAAAATACCCCATTTGACTGTAGTTTCAATGAAAGCTTGCAATTAGTCCCCTGTTACCCCAGGGCCGGTTCGCGAGTGTCTGTGAACGTCATCTTGCCATGTCACAAGCGCAAGATAACTTCATTGATGTGACAAAGTGAGACGAGATGTGACAAGGCGACTGCGGGGAAGGGGGGGAGGGGAGGTTGACGCTGACACAGTGATACCAACTCTACCAAGTCGAGATAACAAAACACGAGTGCTCTCTCTCACTCTCTTTGTGTGTGTCTTTCTCTTGTTAGACATCTGCCACTCACAGCCCGGTTTGACGCAACGGTATTTTACAAGACGACGAACCTCGAGCGAGATATAGTCCAATATTGATAGGAAGAACCATAACTGAAAGTTATAAAAGTTACCGGATCTACAGTCCAATTTGCATGGAATGAATCTTATTTGACAGCTAGAAAAGTTACTGAATATATAGTCCAATCTGCATACAAAGAGTTATCTGACAGTTAGAAAAGAGCTACAGTCCAATTAACATGGTAATAATCTTATCTGATAGCTGTAAATGTTACTAGATCTACAGTTCCATTTTCATAGAAAGAATTTTATCAGACAGGTAAAAAAGGTATTAAATCTACAGTCCCATTTTCATAAGAAAAACCTTATCTGACAGCTAGAAAAAATTCTAGATTTACAGTCTAATTTTCATAGAAAAAACCTTAGAAGACAGGTAAAAAAAGGTACTAGATCTACAGTTCCATTTTCATAAGAAAAACCTTATCTGACAGCTATAAAGTAACTAAATCTACAATCCAATTAACATAAGAACATCTGTAATCTAGAAAAGGAATCTACTAGATCTAATTTCACGTATTCATACTCGAATTCATGTGATATCTAACGCCTCAGTTCAGTTGGTAGCGTGTCTCTCTACTGAGCTAAGGGTCCCGGGTTTAATTTCCACATTACCGAAAAAATGATCATTGGTGAATATGGGTCTACCCTTTCACAGTGAAAAATTAACGGCCGGGGACTGGATGTTGTGCCTGTCCTAGTCTTAAGTTAGATTATAAGGCATATCAAGCTACGACAGGCCGAGCAAGCTGATAGTGGGAAAAAAATGGCTGGAATAAAAACTGACCTAGGTCACAGGCTGGAAACAGTCATGGATAAAAAAAAAGGTCATGTGATGTGCGACCTTCACTTTTAATGGATATTATCAATACCTATAAGTTTGGCTTTAAAAAAAAGTGTTTTTTTTAAAAGGTCTTTGATATGGAACTTGATTTGTATAGTTAATATAGCTGCTGTGGTATAGCACATTATTGCCTCTAAACCCTTCATTTATATTTATCCTCAATTTCTCTTCCTCTCTCCCTTGCCTCAAAATACCCCTCTAGCCCCTCTTTTAAGAAAACTTCAAAAAACCCTATCCATTCGTAGTGGAAGTAACGATTTGTGCAATGGAATTGTTTCATTGCTATTTGATGGCAGGCTCGAGCTAAAGAAATAGAGGGAACACCCCCTTTCTCTACCCCCCTGCCCCCACCCCAAAACTTCGACAAGATAGGAGGGTCCGGAATGTTTTAAAGCCGAATGCACCTTATAATTATCCATCAATAAATCTCTGGTATTTAAGACAACCCGTCTCACGCCCTCTTCCTATCAGATGACAAACACTTTCCAAGAGATGAGATTCTTTTTCTTCGTTCGCCGATTTGATCGTTCGAGATCATACATATGTTAAGGGGAAGGTATGGCATATGGTTTTAATATATGTGGCCTACGTATCTATACATACACACTCCTTAGTGTTATTCCAATCTTTATGTCTCTCTCTCTCTCTTTCTCTCTGGAAGTCTTTGACACGCATCATAAATACTCATTCAACGGAGGCATTCTTTTGTTTTTTTAAATACCACGAATAAATTCAATAGTAATAATTCAAAGGGGGAGGAATCTTTTTGAGTCTCTTGGCAGGTCAATAATTTAATGTTGGATGCTATTGGGCAAGGTAGCTTGGAATGAGGTGTTCTTAGTTGTTGGGTTTATATAAGGCTTCTAGATTGACAAAAGAAAAGATTCATTCTAAAATCGCTTTTTTTTTTATTGTTTATGACCGAAGAAAATATTTTCCTTAAGACATCGTGAAACAAGTTACTTAACTAAAGTTAAATTTCAATAGTTAGAGCCTTATCTGTAAGGTAGAGAAGCTACTAGATCTACTTTCACGTATTCATACATCAAGTCATGTGATCTTCAATTGTCACTTTGGATGGGTCCTATAAATACCTATGATACAAAATTAATAATATGGTAAAATTGTATTAACGTTGGCCACAAAAAATATGTTTGTATTTTCTAAAAGGCTCTTAACATGAAAATTGGATGGTATGTTTATTCAAATTTTGAATTAATATAGACGCAATCCCTGATTTTAAACTAAATTCTGTGCAAAGCGTGTTACTATCCGTCCAAGCTATCCACATATTTACAAAACGTATAATCAACAGTTCTTGAATATTTGTTATGAACGCAGCGGCATTTGAAGATAAACTTTTAAGATTAAGATCAAAAATGTCCTAATTAAAATCCGCCATGCCCGTGACAGTTATTCAAGAACTGTTGATATTACTTAATATGCGTAGAAAACTAAACTAAACGTATCTGCTGAAGATTTATTGTAATATTTATTTTGACCAAAGTTATTTAACGTTGTAAAAACAACAGTTAAAAAATCTTACCTGAATTCTCCCTTTCATCCCTCCTTAAACGAAATCTAGATAAATCTCTCTAAACCCTCCACCTCGATCAAAAATTTGGAATAATTTGCTTAGAACGTTATCAAAAATAGGTTAATCTTACATTTTCATATATAGTTTTTTAATGTATTCTTCTCAAAATTTGATAATTTTTTAATAAAGACATGTTGGTATCTTTTAACTTCATTTCGGCATAAACCATATTTTTAATAAACACATCACAATTTAAATTTTGAGAAATAGATATAAAATATATAATGCCTTTCAACGTTCTAGTAAGACAACCCACTTAAAGCTTACTGTTATGAGTAAACCTGGCTCGAAGTTCGTGTGTAGATATTACCACGAGTTTAAAATAAGGGTGACCCGCCTCTGTCCTCAAGTGGCTTAAGGCGTCACTCTAACATTAGATAAACTGCCTATGACGGGAATACCTGGTTTAGAATCCCAGTCGGGTGATTTTTACTAATTTTCTTTTCACTATCTCTCCGCGCAAATGCGGGTATACCTACTATAAATTCAACCTTTCTCATACCTAACACATTAACATAATTAGTACATATGTGTACAACCCAAACGTGCAATAATTTGGGGTGCTAAAATAATTAGGGATTTGCGAGCAGTCATTTTATTCAATTCGAATAGAGTTTGAATAAGAACATTTAGTTTTTTTTAATTTGAGTAATATATAGCAGTATTTGTACCAGAAATATTTCAAATTGAACTTTTTTAGTAGTTCCATGAATAAAGCATATAGTCACAAACACAATATTTTAATAATTACAGAGGTTTTTTTTGTGCAAAGAAAAATTACGCTCACGGAAATTTTTATTTTTAAATAAATTGAACATAGCTGTCCTAGTTTTTTAATCAAACAAGAGTAAATATTAAGGAACCCTATTTTCTAATAAAATAAAAATAAATTGAATTAAAATGAAATTAAAATTTTATTAGGAGTATTTCAAGTCCGACACCTTAGGAAAGTCATCAATGTGTTTATATATTGAGTTAAGGGTTCCGGTTTCAATTACGGTCATAGCTGAAAAAGTGTAGGCTATCATTGGTTAAATATGGGGTTTCCCCTTTCACAGTGAAGAATTAATGGTCGGAGGCTGGAGTGTCTGTTCTAGCTTTAAGTTAGTTTATAAGTCATGTGCTGATATAATCAGTCAGTTCAGAAAGTGCACGTTAAATACCCCAGATAATAATAATACATTAACTAAACTTTTAATTTTCGAGATAAAATCAAAAATTCCGAGTATACTCAAATTTCGTCGAGTTTTGTAAAAAATCTAATCGATTTCTAACAACTACTAAAATTCAAATGTGCCAGTACTTGGGCACCCCTAGTTTAAGACATGCATGTTAAGCCCATATTCTATTTTCTCGTCACCCCTTGAAGAGAGAAAGTATTGTTATTATGTTTGTCAAGTAATTGGAGTCGGAACTTTGATGGATGGCGACGTTTCATGTTCCCCTGGCCCTGAACAAAGAAAAGTGGTTATAGCAATGCCATTTTTCTGTTAATGAGACTAGAGAGCAAACCATTTTACCGATTGGGCTGAAGTTTGGTATCTAGGGTTTTCATAAGGTTCCTCAATGCGGTTATTCGAACCATTTATACAAACCTAAAATTAAGGGTAGTTTACTTAGGAGATACAAGATTTTTTAAAAAAAGACATTTTTTCAAAATCGGATTCAACTATTTTGAATAAAATTCGTATCAAGGGATTGTTTAACATTACAAACAAAATTATGCACCTCATTTTTCCGTGAAAAGACTTTGAGGGTACTTTACATAAGGGAAGATTTCCAATTTTTGTCAAATCTCTGTAACTATTTGAGATACGAAATAACTTACTATTACAAAGTTGTATCACTCTTGAAGTTATACAACTTTTATTTGAAAGCATATTTTATAAAATCAATAATTGACTAGCTATAAGCAGATATATCTTTTTAAATATAGCTTTGGAAAATGCATAGTTGAACATGCACAGAACAAATAATATGCTTATGTAACAGTGTATATTATTTCATGTATGCTCCTTGGTGAAATGCGATCTTATTTGTTTCCTATTATGTTTCTATTACAATTTATATCATTAATTTTTTCCCTATCTTGTGAGTTAAAAGTATAATTTTAATTTTAGTAGCATACCATTTATTATTTTAAACATGTGTTAAACCCGTTTTTTTTAACATTTTAGAAAACATTCTAAGAATATGTAGAAAGGCGCGGTACAAAGGTCTTATATTAATCTACTAATTAAAAATCATTTCAATTAGTTTTTTCACACTGACCTGTAACAAAGTCAGTGAAATTTTTATGACGTGGATGCGACTTAACACATTTCACTAGAATCAGTATTGATAAGTTATAATACTTTTAATGTGACACCTTAGTTACAAAATTATTAAATTAAATTATTTGTAAATAGGGATTCAAGTTAAATTGGAAAATAGCTAACAAAAAAATTGGATCAAAAACATTTGAAGTAGAGTTAAAATAAATAAGGTATTTAAAATAAGTGAAGCCAATCTCGATACCAAATGAAAACGGACGTAAGGTTTGAGAACTGTTTCTTCTAGCCAAAGAAAAAGTCCAAAACGTTGCTACCTACCAAGAAGGGACCAGCAAAGAAGTGAGTTGTTTTTGAGAAGGGGGAGGGGATAAATCATTACTCAAAACTGGCAGAACAATTAAAAATCACCATGCACCAAACACCAGTTCTTCCAGTCCAGCGTGGTTAGACCACGGCACTGACTTATTAGCTAAGTCTGGCAGGGCTATTTGTTACTTTCGACTAAATGATAGTCTTATAATGTGGCCATAAGGCTTTCGGTGATTTAGAGGATCTCTTTTTTTTCCTGGGGGTTTTTTCAATATTTAAATTATTGCTTAACATATTAGTTATTCGGAAGGTATATCTACCAATATTTTTTCAACCTCATTCTTTATTTGGATGTTGGCCATTGGTGTGTCTAGAAGTGTTGCCAGAGTAAGCAGAGCTTGCTAAGGGGAATCGTGCATATTATAAATTCGTCAAGGATCGAATTGAGTTCCAAATGGGTACATATAATAATATTACCCTCTCCAAAAAAAACCTTCATACCCTACAACACTGAAATTTATCTGCTTTGACTCTCGAGAAATCATTTGAAAGTAAGTCTTCCCAAAATCAAGACCTATGTTAATCTTCCGATCAAAAACTGCCGTGTTACTAAAAAAACTGTAGTGGAGTCCTTTTAATACACTGGAGAAGAACAAAATTATTTTCTTCTGTGAGGCAGAAAACGCCAATCTGAAAATGAGGTAATAAACGTCAAGCTCACTTGGTCCGGTTTGATAGGGACGAAAAGGCTCGGGCTAGAATCCCAGTTGGGTGCTCTGAGGATGATTTTACTAAATGGTTTCCCATTTTCCCTTCTAGCAAATTCGAGTAAATTTCCACTCAATTCCAGCTTCCTCATTCCTACCCCAATAGTACAATTAAATGTGACTGGCCCACCGAGGTTCAAAATATAAATTTGTTCATTCCCTCTAAATCTTTTCAACTTTTTTTTCTAGGCTCGCGGCACCCTTTTGAAGGGGAATAGAATCTCCTGGCACCTTTGTGAAAATTTTCGTAAACGTTTTGTTTCTCACATTTCTTATTTTTCATCCAAAGTATAATATATCAGAGCAGAATAATAAACAGTTAACAATGTTTTAATTTTGTAATTATTAAAAATTAAAATAAACATTTTTACTTACTCCCTAATTGAGTTAGTTGAAAAACATTAGTAACAAAAACAGTGAATAAAATACGTAAATACAGTCAGAGAGTTAAATAGCTTTTGAAATCAATAAACTAGCAGACTAACTAATTACAATGTGAGATAACTAAAAAGTAATAACACTACAAAAAATGAATAATATATAGTCATCCAAAGGGAAACAATATGGTCTCACATCGTGAGTCGTGGCTTGTGCAATCCAGAGAAACATTAAAAGACAAAAGGTGACCTGGCAGTCTAGGGGTAACGTGTCGGACTTCTGTGCTGGCGGCCGGGGTTCAATCCTCGATCCCGGCATAGATTTATCTGATTACCAAACCCTTTCTTCAACTCTGGCAAGATATCTTGTGAATGTGGGGAATGCCAGGCCTCCACCGTGGTTCGGATTCCACGTTAAACTGTAGGTCCTCCATTTCATCTCACAATCACCTTACCATTACACATTAGCGTAAGTGCGTATAACCCGAACGGGTAGTAAGACGCGGTGCTAATAATAATAATAATTAAAAGACAAAACTTTCTTTTGTTTCTTTATTTAAATTATTTTGTGGAAATATACTCGTATTCTTCACATTTTCCACTCTCGAAATCAATCTGCACCGCTGGCCCATCTTACGACACCCCTGAGTGTCGTTGCACACCGGTCGGGAATCCCTGCCCTAAATTGACCAAAGGACGTTCAATTTGTCAACACAATAATTTAATTAAATGACTGTTGCCCTTCACATGGGAGTGTTGATACTTGACCAATGAATGTTCTACTGAGTGATGAGAACAATCACAGATACAGTTTAAAAAGTGTCAAAGGTAACCTGGTGGTCTTGGGGTAAAGTGTCAGACTTCTATGCTGGCGGCCGGGGTTCAATCCTCGGTCCCGGTAAAGATTTATCTGATTACCAAACCCTTCCTTCACCTCTGACAAGACATCTTGAGAATGTGGGGAATGCCAGGCCTCCACCGTGGTTCGGATTCCACGTTAAACTGTAGGTCCTCCAATTCATCTCACAATCACCCTACCATTACACATTAGCGTAATTGCGTATAACCCGAACGGGTTGTAAGACGCGGTGCTAATAATAATAATTATAATAATAAAAAATGTCTGGTTACTCGGTCAACACGCCGCGACATTGATGTGACCTGATTAACCACGAAGGAGAAATATATTAACTTTCAATGTTTTCTCTTTCTCTTTTGGAGTATAAATCTGAAAGACGGACTATTTCTGAAGAATATTATATGATTATCTTTCATATTTTTTATATTTGCTTTTTAAGATTGTAAATTCAAATGTGATATGCTTGGTCAATTTTGATTGAGCCCAGCATTGGTGGGCACGAAGGATAAGGCTTGTCTTCTTTGCAGGTTGTGAGTGGGCTAGGATTCTAGTCAAGGCAGGGTGAATCAAAGTGTATTGTTTACACTCTTCCTTTACGCAAACTCAGATACATTTCCTCTCTATTCTACTTTGTGGGTTCAGTTCCAATGTCTAGGTGTCATTTTTCAATTTTCAGAATATGCTATCTTTATAGCGTTAATGTATTTGGATCCCGGTCAGGTGAACCAAGGATGCTTTTATAATAAATGGTTTCACACTCTCTCTCCACGCACCTGTGGGTATATTTCCTCTTAAAATCTACTATCTTACTGTTCATAATAGCTACAGTAGCCCCATGGCTTCTTTGGTGCTGACTTATAGTCAACATTTAGGTATATACCAGACCATCAGAAGTGACAGCGGCTAAACACATGTTTTTCAGCTCATATGGCTCGGCGTAGGGATACATAATTGGGTCTGGTAACTTTTCAAATCTTTTAGCTGTCAGCACCAAAGGCGCCATGGGGCTACTCTATGTAGTGGTTATACGTTCTCTCACCCCCTCCCCCTCATTCCCCTTTCTCTTGTTTAACGTTGACTTTTTTTATAGAGCTACGTGTTCCTACCCGTTCAGACTATATATACGCTTATTTACTAATTAAGCTAATGGTTTTAAGGATAAGAAAGGGACAATTTATAGGAAGTGCACCCACATTTTCATGGGGGGAAATTAAAAATAATTTTGAAAAAAAAAATCAGTA